>CAHIKZ030004700.1:152500-170000 GCA_903632075.3 Acanthosepion pharaonis | reverse complement strand
AAGAAGTTTAATTCACTTCCTCTTGACTTACGATCAAACGAATCAGCATCGTTGCTGAAAACATAAGGCTTGCTCCGAAGATCATAAAATAATCCCCTTTCAATTGATTGAAGGGCCGAATTTTCTAATTTTTCCTTTGCTCTTGGGTATTTCCTCAGTTTTAATTCATTTCTAAGAAGAGTTGCTTAGCTGTAACTTTTCTGGAACTGGTAACATCTATTCGCATTTCGAACAACTTCACTGCAAGAATTTCCAAGTCATTCAATATTTATTAACACAACATTGGCATTATATATTTCTCCAAACTAATAAATAAAAATGATTTCGTCACTGGTAATAGTATAATAGCAACATACTGAAAGAATGATATATAAATGCAAATTAAATTGTGGCGTATTTGAGAAGCGAAAAGCCAATTGCCTGTTTTGTAAGTTTCAAAACGGCAGGATAAGATCAGGTCTATTCCTTTAAAAGAATGAGAAAAGGAATAAAGACTCGAAATATATATAAAACAAATTGATATATATATATATATATATATATATATATATATATATATATATATATATATATATAGCCTGATGATTGCACCTAGCATAAAACAATCTGTTGCCTCTGAGTGTTGACTTCAATGTTCACTTTTATATACAATACATACATATATATATATATATATATATATATATATATATATATATATATATATATATATATATATATATATATATATATATATATATATATATATATATATATATATATATATATATATATATATATATATATATATATATATATATATATATATATATATATATATATGCAGTGTTTTTATATATTATTTATATATTATATATGCGCGGTACATACAGGAAAGCACTCAATATCAATGATAGAACTAACATATGTAGTTGCTTTGATGTGAGTTTGTGACCCTGGGCTTCACGCCCTTTGCGATCGTCACACAGTCTGATTAATACATGGTCGTACGTGTGTGTATGTCTGCGTTCGTATGAGTGGCGTTCCGAAAAACATAGAGAAGTTGTTGTAGGGTGGAAAATAATTCATAATCCACAATGCCGTGTTGACGTTTTTGAACTTTATCTAGAGTGGTAAGTTCGAACTGGGCAACTCCAGCCCGGATTTTTTTTAATCTGATCTGGTTCTTGTGAAGATAGCAGGGGGAGTCAGATACCTACTGAACTGGTACAATGAATCGACCAATTTTTTTTCCAGCAATAAATCGGATATATGTGTTCCACTCGAGGTCTGGGGATGGCTTGAGTCCCAATAGACGGTCATGGCAAATAGCCTGATTGAAAGAAAACCAATCCATTAGGATAGCTGAAAGTTCAGGATTTTGTTGCCTTATAGCAGCATCAATCAGCAGGAGTAAGCTCTGGCAGGAAAAAAATAAACTCTAGGATTTTACTTCGGTATGATTTATCTACTGCATCGAAATGTTTAAAATGCATCAATATAAATATATAGGTAAAAGATTAAAAAGTGTATATAAAATGTTTTCACTTAACCCAATCAAAATTAAAACTTCTTAATACCCTATTAAACGTATAGCGACCCCTGAATATTTTCTGCTGTTTAGTGATTTCATAGCCGCCCTTTCCGCCAATGGGTGGTTACCACCCACGTTGAGAATCGCTACTTCTAGTCTGATAAGATCACATTCGCACAAATGCCCCCTGGGTAAGGTATTAATCCATTACTTCTCCATTCTCCTATCAGGTAGGGGATAAATAGCGAAGGAATATATGCTCTCTAAAGCTGGATAGCAGTCAGAGTAGGAGGGTGAAGACTTTATATTCAAATCCCGTAGGAAAGTCAACAAGAAACCACTTCACTAACCAAAAAGTCATGAAATCCATAGATTATTAAAAAAAAATGGCATCATGGAGAACCATGATCGTCTCGGGCCAAAATAGAAGAGGAATTTAATATTGGGTGAAATAGTAGTGTAAACTGAGCTCTCTAGCCTTGAAAAGTAACTAGTCGAAGATAAGGAACCATTTTGTGATACAATTCCGTGGAGAAGACATTTGATCAAGATATGATGGCAAGACAATACATAAATTATAATTCTCTCTCTCTCTCTCTCTCTCTCTCTCTCTCTCTCTCTCTCTCTATCTATCTATCTATCTATCTATCTATCTATCAATTTCTCTCTTCTCTCGCTCAAAACACATACACACTCATGTACGGATATATCCGTCGCCTTGATATGGTCGAATTCTGAGCCAATTGGACGCGCAAACATTTACAAGCAAATTAGAACCTCTCTGGGAACCCAATTATCAGTAGCCTTCATATATATATATATATATATATATATATATATATATATATTACAAAATTCTGGAGTCTAGATGATGAACGTAACATCAATCAGCTAAGTGACAAACGTTTTACTCGTATTAATTATATATGATAAAAGACAAAAGGTAAGGAAACGTATTTATCCGACCGACGCGTTTTATCCATATATATATATATATATATATATATATATATATATATGTATGTGTGTGTGTGTGTGTGTGTGCACGCGTGTGTGTGTGTGCTTGTGTAAATGTGTGTTTATTTTTCTTAATGTATAAATATATATAATATATATCATGTATTTTAGGGCATTCTTTCGAGTGTTTAAATTTAATTTACATATATGAGAACAAGCGTGTGTATCATTACGCGTATGTGTCTGTCTGTCTGTGCGTCTATATGGTGCATGTGTGTGTGCATGTGTGTTTTTTGTGCTTATATTTAATATGAACGTATATCACTCTCAAATCTAAGTTGAAAACGAAATGAGACAGATAAACGATAAAGTGCGAAAGTATGGATTAATTCTCGGCCTAATCCACAACAGATGTGAGCCGATCAAAGCGGCGAGTCGAGCGATGGGAACCTTTATTTATTTATTTATTTTTTTTTTTCTTCAGCCGTATGCTACTCCCGGGTCGAGAATTTAATTAAACAAAAACATGAAAACCTATACACCATTAGTTCTATAAGCTGATGTTGTTCATGCGTATAGTTTTTTTTTTTTTTTTTTATGTGTATGTCAACTGAATTTTTTCATCTTTTTAATTATGTTAATGTCGCGAATGAAATTTCTTTTTTAAGAGGATTTTTGCAAAATGTTCATATTCCTTTATATATCCTGACCCTTTAGCACGTGTACAATCATGGTTCTCCTCGACATTTTGTCCTTCACTAAGCACTTTCTATGCACCCTCAAAGTCTAATTACGTAGGATACTTTCTGCCCTCATCTACCCTACCCTCCTTTTCGGTATATATTGTTAGTGTCAGATTCTCACAAGCGTCTTTTCTCGTTATCTCTCCCATATATTTCAGCGCTGTAGGCATATATATATATATATATATATATATATATATATATATATATATATATATATATATATATAATGTGTGTGTGTGTGTGTGTGTGTGTGTGTGATAGATAACGGTCAGGATCTCCACAAATGAAGATTGCATTAACTGCATGATACTCCGAGTAGTGTTATCGTTGTTAGATATTATATATATATATATATATATATATATATATATATATATATATATAAAGAAATATAGTCTTAAGATGTGCTATATTTATGGGATAAAGTCCCCAATATCAGAGATAGAACGTGTAAAAATAAAAAAGAACATAGGTGAACCTTAATATATATATATATATATATATATATATATATATATATATATTAAGGTTAACGACGTACAAGGCCCTGAGGCCACTCGACGTAGAGGGTTACGATAACGAGTAGTTTATACAGATAGTAGGATAAGATAACTGTTAACCCTAGACTTGAACAGGTTAAGATTGTAGTGATCAGGGATACATCTTCTAGGGAGTATCTCCCAGAGGGCAGTGCTTCGAGGGAAGAAACTGTTTGAGTGGAACTTACTCCTCACCGATAGAATAAGCAGTGAATGTGGGTGGGCGGTTTGCTACTGTGTAAGTGGCATGGCGGGTCCTCATCGTGAAAATCTGATATGGTGGAACGAAGCAATGTAGTTCGGCACTTTTCACGGTAGTAGCAATAGATCAGTGAGAGGTTCGCCAAATCCCGCGAGAGGTTGGAATGTGGAAAATAATTCTTCCCTCACGAGGACTCGGAGACGCTTTTGAACCCTATCAAAACTGGAAAGTAAAACCTGGGCAGCTCCTGCCTAAATATGGCAACAGTATTCCACTTTCTAACGCCTGGTCTGGCTCTTAGAAAGGTAGGACATAGCCTGATGAGTCACTTACTTACTGGAGCGGTACAAGGAGCCGATTATTTTGCCTGTATCTTTAGAGATTGCTCGTATATAGCGCGAGTTTGTGTTCCAATATGCCTCCTTGAGGGGACATCAGTTCTTCGTGAGTGGTGGCAGTTCGGGGTCTCATCGGCGGTAATGGAATGTAAACAGTTTGTTTTTAGAGTCATTCAATGTAACCAGCCAGTTTTTCCCCACTGTGAAGTTAGCTGCCAATCTCTGATTGTCAAGTCTTTTATAGGTGCGCCCGTATATAGTCGTATCATCGACATAGACGTTTACAAATAATTGTAGTATATTCTTAGGCCGATCATTTATCTAAATCAGAAAGAAGGTTGGTCTGAGAAGTGACCCCTGTGGACGCCGGCGTTGCCCACCAGGGCCTCGGAGAATTAGCCATTAATAACTACCATCAGGGATCTACCTGCTGGAGTGCTTGTGCAGCAAACCATTATGCAGCTAATTGTCGAAGGCCTTCGAGATATTTAATGCTATGGTCCTTGCGTTATGTGTGTCATCAAGGGCCTCTCTAATTCTGCGTGTAATGTTAGGAAGTCAGCAGTGGATTAGGCTGATCGAAACCCATACTGCTCATCGCACAAGACGTTGTCCCTATCCAGGGGCTCGACAATCTCATGTTTTTGAAGTCTATGTTTTTAATTTATTTAAGAGATCACAAGAGTTCGCTTCACATGTAATTAGCTAATCATACCAAGAAGTGGGGTTAACATTTTGATTAGAGTGCTGGCTAGTTTATGTGGGGGCGCTACCTGTTCCTGAAGGAATGCGCCTTATCGGGATGTCCGGTTTATGTATATTTTGGTACGGATTACCAAAGCTAGATAAATATTTTTCGCTCGGTTGAGTTCAATGATCACTTTTACACACACACACACGCGTATATATATATATATATATATATATATATATATATATATATATATATACACACACACATATGTATATATAAAGGGAAAAAGAGACAATAGGAAAACTGTAGGTTTAGCCGACGAGTTTCGCCCAATGGGTACTATTTCAAGGCAAGAAATGAAATTAATTTATTGAAAAATGTATCTATAAACAACATGCAAAATCTCGTTAAGAATTTAAAAAGTCTATTGTATATTCATATCGTCAACTGAAAAATTACAATTACTCTATGTTTGAAGAGAATATTTTCACATGTAGAAATAATGTTTGTATTGCTGTGCTGACCGATTCAATCATTTTCTTTTGATTTCTTGGTATGTTTGATGTGTATGTTGGCTTGGAAGAGTAGTGATTATGTTAGGAAAGGTGATATTGGTAAAAAAACCTAGGCGTAAATTAATATTTGGATCATATTCAATGGTGGCACTCTCGAGGATTTTCCTTCTGCGTAAATTATTTTACTATAATTTTTTTATGAGTATACCACTTTTAAAATAAAAATATGAATATACAATAGCGTTTCTAAATTCAAGTTGCTAACGACATTTTGTTTGTGGAATAAAACTACAGATTTTCCTATTGTCGCTTTTGTCCTTTATCCGAATTGTATTTTTCTACAATCTAATTCTGAGAATTTTCACACACACACACACACACACACACACACATATATATATATATATATATATATATATATATATATATATATATATATATATATATATATATATATATATAGTGGTAAACGGATCGTTTTCGAGTAAAACTCCTTAGTGATATGTTTTAATTTTTTTTGCTTAGTAATGTTGCCACTAATAAACTTAATCATTGTTCGGATGGCACGCATCTGGCTACTCGAATGAAGTTGTTTGTTAAGTCCTTAGAGAGATTTATATTTATGTTGACGGATGGAACAGGTGAAATTAAGTGCCGGGTTGTTGTTAGGGATAACAATTGTTGGCTGGGCATCGCTAGCCTGATTGATTTTCATGTGACGTTTTAGACCACCTGAGCTTTTTTTACAGTCTGACCATATTCCGGGCACGTGTAATTGTTTCCAACACTGTAATGAATTCTGCGATGATTGTAATATGATCGCATGTCGGAAATTATATCAGCATTTGAAATAAAAATACGATTATAAAGATTACCCGGGAATAGAGACTTGGCATTTGCTGAAGATATAAAAACAGATCTCCCCGTTTTCTCGGTGCTCGTTTCAATTACCACCTTTCTGAAAATCGACATATATATATATATATATATATATATATATATATATATATATATATATATATATATATATAGTTTAATAAAATATAAAGTAGCTCTATACATATATATAGGTAACTCCACTAATTCAACATACGTATGGTTTTAAATGATTTTTTAAAAATGGAAAGCTTTCATTTTAGCTTTAATTGACAGGTAAAGGATGAACAATTTACTATTTCTAGTAAGCAAAATACTCTATGGCGTATTTCAAACAGAAATTATATTGATCGGAATCAATTTCTTTTCCCGTAAAATTTGACACATTTTGTAAACAAAAGTTAATTCTCGATTCTGAAAAGCTTGCACAAATAAAATATATATTTCTGAAATGTTATTTGAAGGAAATCACCAAATTTAAAGTTAAATTAATCTGATTTGAAACAAGTATTACTTACTTATAGCATAAAATGTTGTATACAAGCAATTTTTTAACCACGAGATATTGTTTTTCTTATTTTTTTCTGACGTTTTAATCGATTTATTGATAGCCAAATGACTTACGAGTTCAGAGTTAAGTATGGTGGAACAGACGATAAAGTTTATATGAGTTTATATAAGTGGATACAACCCTTAGAATAGTGACCTTTTAATGATAATGTAATAAATATAAACATCTATACATATACACATACACATACAAAACCAATTTGAAATTCTTTTAAAAATATACGGACGTCATCAGATTTTAATAAACTTTACAATATTTAATTAGTAAATATAATTCTTATGAGCGTTCTTAAACTTTTGAAAAGCCTGTTACATTTTTGGCCGTGTATATAAATATTTAAAAAAAAAGAAAATCCGTTGATATAATCCCTCAGAGGACGAAACGCGTCGAATAAGATAATTCTAACTTTTGTCTTTATATATATATATATATATATATATACACAAACACACATATATATATATATATATATATATATATATATATATATATATATATATATACACAAACACACACACACACACATATATATATATATATGTCATCACTCAATCGTCAGGCTGTTGAAAAAAGATAGAAACTTTTTGCGTGACGGAGAAGCCCAGGGATACAATGTTTTCAAATATAAAAGAAATGTGGGCACTGAGATTAACATCTTTTTTCATGCTTAAGTACAATTTTCAGGCGATAAAATTGTGTTAAAACATGAAACAGGCAGTCGTCACTGGTGTTCACCTCAGTGCCCACTCATATATACATATACATATATATATATATATATATATATATATATATATATATATATATATATAAATACAGTGTATGTGTGTTTGTGCGTGTGTGTCCAAGCAACTCCTCCGCTCCCACTGGCTCGATTTCAATGCTTCATAGCTCATTCAAAAACCCAAGAAAAGTTAGGCGCAGGGAACGATTTTCGTTGAGCTCACATTCAGGGTTGCCAGATTATGCGGGTTTATATATATATATATATATATAGCCCGGCACAAACAACTTCATTCGAGTTGCCAGATGCGTGCCAGCCGAACAATGATTAAGTTTTAGTGGCAACATTTCTAAGCAAAAAATTTAAAATTATCACTAAGGAGTTTTACTCGAAAACGATTCGTTTACCACTATATATATATATATATATATATATATATATATATATATATATATATAAATGGTAACCATTACCGTTGCTTTCATGGTTCAAGGAGAGTAACTCTTTTTTATTTTTCCTTTTATATCCAATATTGCAGCTAGCTTACAAGTAGCCCTATGGGGCGACATTTCTGCTAGCTCCTGTGGAGAACTCTTGGTTTGGCCATCATCACAATAACTAGGGAGAAGTAGATGTGATAGGCACCAATAAACTTCAGAAGAACTGAAAATTGAGCGCTACATTTAAGTATTGAATTAATGTTTAAGCTTACCTTTTAAAAGTTCAACGATAATTCTTCTGCTGCCACTTAAATTAAAGACGATTGTGTACGCTGATCGTTATTTTCCGTAAAAACAATTTTTATTTCATGGCTGACAGAACAGCGGACAATTTATAAGAAAAAATTAATATAGTGTAAAAATAGAAATTAGAATTACTTATACATCAACATTTGAAGAGTTAGAGAAACGTAATAGTTAATTAAGTAAGACCTCTATTATGGAATCTTTATGAATAAATGCAAAATTGGAACGCAATTCTCCCCCGAATTCTAAGATTAAAAAGCCCGCAGTCTACTTTTTAGTAATTTGAAGTCAACAAATTCAATATCTGTATAATATACTATCTACTTCTAGGCAATATCACTTTTCAAGTTTAACTAATTTGTATATTGATTTAAAAAAAAAGTTTATTTCATTGAGTAACTGTCGTTTATTTTATTAATTACTGTCCTCTTATTCTAGGAATGTTTTATTTTCATATTAAAAATTGTTCTGTTTAGGAATATCGTCTTATACAATGCAGAAAATTCTTTGAAATTTGCATTTTACTTGGCCTACAAAAAGTTGGCATCTATTTGTAAATCTTTTCTTAACTATAACAAGCCGATTTATGAATGAAAAGTTTATTTAAAATTTTTGTTGCAAAGATTTCAATATATACTATTTACATTATTCGGACTATTGTTCTCATCTTTATTGGCATATTTATCACAACGTTTCGGCCGTTGTACGCTCCGGCCTTCTTCAGGTGGTTGGAATGTCGAACTGAACCCTTTATTTCGCTCACTGGAGTAGACTGTCCTAGTTCCACATGCCATGCCATATCAGTTATCTCCTGTTAATTCCTTTCTCCATGTTCTCCACCGCCTTAACCAGATATTTAACTAACACCCTTTGGATCCTGCTACTGGATCTAACTAACGCCTTTATCCACTGTGCCATGTGATAAATATGAGAACAAAGATGAGGACAATAGTCCGAATAATGTAAATAGTGTACATACCTCATCTCAGAAATATAAACAGTGAATATATCTTACTTCGGGAAGCGATAGCGAGCGAGCAAAACCTTCTAGTATATATATATATATATATATATATATATATATATATATATATATATATATATATATATATTGGCTAGATTGCTCTCCCTGAAATCTGTATCTAACGTCCGCTCAACATAGATACAGTATAAATCAGAGATTGTGGGTTCAATGTGTATTGAGCAAACTGTAATATGTTTGAGCTGGTATCGTTAACAGGGCTTGGCTAACCACCATACATACTGCTGTGCTTAAAAAAAGAGTGTATGTTTATTATATATATATATATATATATATATATATATATATATATATATATATATATATATATATATATATATATATATATATATATATATATATATATATATATATATATATATATATATATATATATATATATATATATATATATATATGTATATATATATATGTATATATATATATATATGTATATATATATATATATATATATATATATATATATATATATATATATATATATATATATATATGTATATATATATGTATATATATATATATATATATATATATATATATATATATATATATATATATATATATATATATATATATATATATATATATGAGTGTGTATATTTGTAATTAGTAAATATTCAACGTACTTATTGCATTGATCAACTGAAGTTTTCCAGTAAGAACGCTCATCGGTGTCAGAGGCTTCGATAACATTTATCGGATTCTCTGACTCTGTGCCGATTTGATTAATGATTAAAACTACCATATTCTGTGGTGCATAAAATACCTTTTTTAACAATATTTCACCTTCAAAATAAAAATCTTGGACTGCTCAGCGGTAATACATCTATATACCGAACAGGCTCATTATTGCTTAATTTCTGTGATCGTACGAGGTTCGGTGTTTCAACATGATATGGCGTATCTCCGACTCAATGGTGATCAGCGGTATTTTAAAATGTTATGGATAACATTATTTTGATGTGAAATGTTAGAGAATTGTATTTAGATTCAGATAAGTACTATTCTAAATATCTAAATGGTTCTGATAAAATAGCTGGGCAAATTGTATTGACAGCACTAAAATTACATTCTTATTTGTTTGTAAAGCTCTAGTAACCAGAATCCCCAAAAGACGTAACCGTTGCTTAGTTTTAGGTTTCTGCGCATGCGCATGCACTTGCGCATCTATGTGGGCAATTCTTGATTTTTATTTTGTAAACGCCTGGGGTTTTTCAGTTTTGCATGTAGATCCGTACAAATAATAAAAAAAGAGGGCATAATATTTAGAATGTAATCCATATCTCCTTAGTTTAAGAAAGGAATATTACTTCAATGCATGCAAAAATAAGTTTACCCATTGTGTGTAATATAAGACGCACCCAAAATTTTGTATGGCATAAGATGTGTTTTGTTTTTTTGTTTTTTTATTATTATTATTTCACTCTAATCAGAGCTATAAATCTTCTACGTTTAAGGTGAGTGCGAGTGTAAGAGAATATTAGAAAACACATTTTTAAGGAGTGAGAACAGTAAAAGAATAGGAATTAATCACACAAAATAACGATTGAGATTGCATTTAAATTTATGAAGGTCAAAATTGACTAGAAAGCCAGAAGCAGGAAGAGATTTCCACAAGCGAGAGAAATAACTGTCAGCATAAAACTTAAGGTTAGATCTAGCGATTTCGGCTCTTGAATGATGAACCCTAGTTGCCAATCTAGTACTGCGCTTAAAATTAAATTCGTAAAGTTATGTTTAATCTGAACAGTTACTACGAAAATATTTATAGAAAAAAAACACAAAGAAGCTACGTTACGACGGTGGGAATATCACTAAAGCCGAGATGCCAGTAAGTTAGAGAGTGTGAAAGAATATATGTAAAGGAAAAACATTATTAATGAGCGAGATCAATAAAAGAATATGAATTAAGAAGATAACGATTGACATTGCATTTAAATTTGTGAAGATCAAAGTTGACCCAAAAGCAAGAAAGCGGAAGAAAGTCCACAAGTGCAAAGTATAAGTAAAAAGAGTCTGTTAGCATGGAACTTATGGTTACACCTCGCGATTTCAACTATAAAATGAAATCTAATCTAGTACTGCACTTAAATTCATGTCTAGATACCATAAAGGAAAGTTCATCAAAACAGTTACCATGAAAGTGTTTATAGTAAAGACACAAGGGAGCTAACTTAAGGCAATGGGAAAGTGACTGAAGACAAGATGCCAGGTCAGGACAAATAAATTTGTGTATTTCTTGTTCCAGTGTTTGGAATAAAAGTTCTTGCCCTATTTCAGGTTTAATTCTAAAAAGTTTTAAACTATTTATTGACTCATTCTTACCGAAGCTACAGTGTTCTAGTTAAGCTAACTGCTTATGAATTACATTACATATACGTTATCTAGTTCTACAAGTGAGTTAGTATTTGTCTTGCGACGCAACACAAAAATATAGGTAGCTAAAGCCTTCTAACATTCATTCTGGAATCAGTGCAGAAAGACTTCTTCTTTCAGGGTGACAGTTGCGCGACAGTGTGGAAAAGAATGAAAGCCTTCAATCTGACAGACAGACCAGAACCAAACTTTATCCAAGAAAAGTTTAGAAGGCAATGGTATTCCCGTATATGCCTACCAAGCCTTAGAGGCCACTTTTTAAAACCATTTCACCCCCTAGCGAGGCGGTAATGCCACTAGTTACAAAGCGGTTACTGATAGTTAAAGAAAATGAGATTTTAATGAGGAGAAAGAACAATAAAACATCAGATGTCAGAAAGACAGAGGATGGCAATTGGCGTTGATTTAAATTCTTGAAGATTGTAGGTGACAGGGAAGCAATAAATCGGAAAGGAGGTCCGCAGGCGACGATTAGAATAGAACACACGATTGCATCTAGGTCGTTCTACCGTAAAACGGTGAGACCTAGTTGCCAGTCTAGTAACACATTTAAATTTATACAGTTGAGGCACCAAGATGGAAAACTCATCAGAACAATTGCCATGTAAATAGTTGTAGAAAAAAATGACGGGAAGTCATGTCATGTCGGTGGGAAAGTAACTGTAGTCGAGATGCCAGGTTATGGCAGATTACATTACAGACACTTTTTTTAGATTTTGTCAAGAATCTTGAAATTTATAGTAGGAGCACAAAACAGATATGACAGTAATATTCAATGCACGAACGAAAGACTAAATATTTATTCGTGTATATAAGCAAGTGTAAATGGATATAAATCCGACAGAATGAAGAAAAATTTTGAAAAAACAAACAAAAATCCTTAAATGTTGTTTAAAATGAATGAAATGTCGACGTCTGACGTTTCGGTTTAATAAACCTTTTTCAAGACAATATTCATTAAAAAAAAATTCAGTTCAATATGAAAGCGTCGCCCATGTGACGACGGCGTGACCATGTTAGACGGAAGGCTGATCATTTTAAAAATTTTCAGTTATCTGTTTTGGATAAGACTTGTGTTTTTTATGTCCATCGTATTTGTCATATTGAACTGAATTGTATTTTAATGAATATTGTCTTTAAAAAGGTTTATTAAACCGAAACGTCAGACGTCGACATTTCATTCATTTTAAACAACATTTAAGGATTTTTGTTTGTTTTTTCAAAATTTTTCTTCATATTCGTGTATGTGTGTGTGTTGAAATTTAAAATACAAAAACTGAACTCATCTACCAACGTGCCTACTTTGAAAATCAGCCTTCTACAACTGATAATGTAGCTAAGCTCGAATCTCATTACTAGACGCAGACAGCAAATGCGCAACTGTCTAACTCACCAAACAAGCTACATATGCGCCTCACATCTTCGTGGATTTTCATTAAAATACAAATAACATTTTAAATTGGTAAGTTCACATCAAATCCACTCAGAGAAAATGAATACGGATTTGGGAATGGAAACATTCTCGTACATATTCGTTCACAATGTAGGGAGACACACATATTACAAAGGAAATGCGTAGACGTGTATCCGCAACTTGCTAGTCTCACGCAAGACACGTCAGTTCGATTGAACATTCGTAAAAGACTCTGGTCACACAAGTATAAAATTAATTGAAAAATCAAGCAATGTTCGCGAATGATCTAATTTGGGAAATACTCCAATCCTTTTAAAGTTGTCTAATGGAGCATTAGTTAATGAAAGACCTCGAATAAATAAAAGTGTATCGGCGTACTCAATAGGCCGGCTTTGGGAACCTCCCGAAATCGTCTCAGCGGAACGGCCCTTGCAAACGGGCCAAAATTGAGACCGTTATTAGATTAGGGTGCTTTTAGCGAACGTTTGGCTTTTAAGTGTCCGGGTGATGGTTGGGAAGGGGTTGCTTGAACTAGGGAAGAAAGGGTTGGTTGACACTTGATCGTTTGAGTGGGTGAGTGATAGGAAGAAGAAAAATGCAAAAGGAAAAGAAAGGCAATGAAAATAGTATAAAAATGAATGACATAAAGAAAAAAAGAAACAAAAAAAGAAAGAAAAAGAAAAGCATTAGAAAAAGAAAAAAAGAAAGAAAATGAAAGTAAATCAATCGTAAAAAGATAGAAAGAAAAAGAAAAGCATTGGGAAAAGATTGACGCCAAGATTAAAAATAAGAAAGAAAGAAAAAGAAAGAAATTAAAGGAAAGTAAAACAATAGAAAAATGAAAGAAAGAAGGAAAAAAGAAATAAAGAAAGATAGAAAGAAGACTTGGAAAAAGTTTGATATAAAGATTAAAAAAGAAAGAAAAAGAAAGTAAGAAATGAAAGAAAAGAAAAATAGTAGAAAAAGAACATCAAGAAAGATAGAAAAAAGCAGTGGAGAAAAGAATGACGTAAAGAAATGACATGAAAGAAAGAAAAAAAGAAAGAAAGAAAAAAAGAAAGAAAGAAAAAAAAGAAAGAAAGAAGTTGAAAACTGTACAAAAATAAAAGGAAAAGATAAACTAGAAATGAAAGAAAACTTGAGTATGAACGAGAAAATATTAGTAAACAGAATAAAGAAAGAAGGGGAATAAAAAGAAATAAATAGAATAGGAATAAAAAATGAATAAAGAAAAATCAATGAAAAATAATGAAAAAAATTAGCCTGAAATGAATTTTCATTGAAGAGAAAAAGAAACATTAAATTAAAATGGAACAAAAAGAAAGTACGGTAAAACAAATGAAAGCTTAAAAAGAAAGAAAGAAAGAAAGAAAGAAGGAAAGAAAGAAAGAAAGAAAGAAAGAAAGAAAGAAAGAAAGAAAGAAAGAAAATGATAAATAGTAAGAAAGAAAAAGTAAAGAGAAATAATGAAATAAAGAAAGTGAAAAATTATGAGAAGGATAAAGAAAAGAAAAGAAAAAACATCAACAATGGTGAGATTGGGTCTCTTGTTTGAAATTCTAGGCGCCTACATCCTGACATAAATACTTTTAAATATGCATGAAATTTGCAAGTTTAGCACTGGAAGTAACAGCTTTTTTTGCTGATAATGTCTCTGCAGATAAAGAACTAAGAGGCAAGTGTTAATTGTAATGGCGAGATAGCCGTTTCCACACAGGAAAAATTCGACATTCAATGACCGAAAATTTAGCATTACTGTTGGTTGAAGTTCATAAAATCATTCTATTAAAACAGTTTTTTAGGAAAATGGGTTTCTCACGTCATTTAACTGTTATTGCATTTTTTAGCATTGGTCTAAGAATTTCTTCTGAACATTTTGTTTAAAGTTACGCAAAAAGTCAACATCTTGATATGTCATTATTTTCTCTTCAATTTACCATTGTCGTTGCTGATAGAAGACTTCAAGTGATATGGTTTATGTTAAAGTTGTTTGTGATTCTGTAGCGCCAGTCTGTGGGATTCGATGAAATATAGTTTTCTTCCTGCAAACCACTGCCCTGTGGAACAGACACCCAAGAGGATGTTTCCCCGATCACTACAATCTTAACTGTTTAAATTTAGAGTTAACCGTTATCTTTTCCACATAAACTACACCTTAACGTAAACCTATTCCGCTTATGACCTCCAGACCTTGTACAGGGTAAGCTTATTGTAAAAAAAAGAGAAGATATTTCCTAACAACGTGGACGCCGTGCATAACATTTATATGAGAAGGTGATTTAAATTCAAATTTGAGAAGGGGATTTAAGAACATGATACGAGATTTTATGTTAATATTTTTACTTTGTAACATCTCACGGTTTTAAGCAAAATACCCTTAATGTCCTTTGTCCTACGAACATTTTTTACTTCCTACACTAAATTTGTAACTGATCCAGACACAGGGTTTAAAGAACTTAGAGTTTATTATTCAATTTTTTTTTGTATTAAGGATTTAGGTTGGGTATCCTCACTATTTTCATTCCAATTCTAGATTATAAGTGGTTTCTATTTTAGAAAGGTTTATCGTAAAATGTCTTCTTCAACTCTATACTCATAACGCCTCCGCTTAATCATTTGAATATTATTTACTGTTTATGTATTTTTTTCCTTCAAAAGGAGTAGATAGGTTCACACCCCTCCCCGGGGGCTTATCCATTGTTTCCATTGTTTATCCAATGTTTGTGATTCGGTTTCAGGTTCTTTCTCAAGTATTCAAAATCACTTTCACTCCCAGTAAGGCTTTGGCATCTTGGTGGCCATATTGGGAAGAATTGATAAAAATTCACTTACATTTATATATATATGAATGATAAAAATATAGTTTTAAGATATGCTAAAGGGAAAAGTACACTTTATCAAACATAGAGCGTATGTAAAATCATCAGACCTGATGATTATGTTTAGATATGAAACAGACAGTTGCTGCAACGTGTTGATCTCAGTGTCTACATTTACACATATATATATATAGATATAGATATATAGATATACAGATAAAATGAGAACAAATGGAATATGATTGCACTGTATGTAACATTTCATTGATGAGAGGGTTCAATATATAATAGAGCTAAATATTATTTATTTCAGGATATTGAATCAAAATCACGTTAAAAATCGCACTACACTACAAATACTTCGCCTCGCCTTTATTTTGCCATCACCCGAGGAGACATATTTGCAGTAGTGAAACATAATTGTAATTGTGTAGAGATTTTTAACATGGTTTTGTTTTAATACCAATGTAGAAAGAATTTTTAACATGGTATTTGTTTTTTTATATATATATATATATATATATATATATATATATATGATATATATATTATATATATATATATATATATAAATATATATATTATATATATGTCTATGTTTTTATTTTGTGCTATTTATATATATATATATTGCACCATATATATATATATATATATATATATATATATATATATATATATATATATATATATATATATATGTATGTAAAACATATATATATGAAATATATATATATATATATATATATATATGTATATATATATATGGATATATATATATATATATATATATATATACATTTGACAAAGATTATTACCTGTAGAACAATATTTTATATCGAGATTTTAAACGATTTTAAAACCCATTCTAAATTCACTATAATTGAGAGCATGGAAAAGTTTAGAGCAGATAAAATTAGAAAGATTTTAGAGTTCTATGAAAATAAGTGGATCCGACGTTTGAAAACGCACTATCCAGACGGACTTAATCACAAATTTAACAATATAGATAGTATTAATGTATAACCCCACAAATCAAGACCTACCCACATTTCTCACCCACACAAGACAGATATGCTTACGAGGTGTTGAGGCCTCACACTTATACACCCACCCACACGAATATACACACTTACACACATCATACTCACTCCCTCCCTAATAAGCCAAATGATATCACATACCCATAGTAATATACACGGTTACACACATAATACTCACTCACTCCCTAAGAACCAAATAACACACACACATACACTTAACCGAGACACATCCCCTTTCCAGGAAGCAATAAAACTGTCAAAATGACCAAGGGAATTCAGAGCAGCATGAATCCATCCAGCTCTTATCTTAAATAACAAAAAAGAGACTGTTCGATCAACACAAGGTCTGACCAAAATTCATGTTTAAAAAATAAAAAAAAAACAA
>CAHIKZ030004700.1:125000-150000 GCA_903632075.3 Acanthosepion pharaonis | reverse complement strand
CTTCGGCAGGTTGATCTCTTGATTGCTTCTGACAATAGCCATTTCCTTTACTGAGAATATAAATGCAACTAGCCCCCTAATAACGGTCATTACCTTATTATGGCCTCAGTGTAACCTAGCATTTAAGAAAACAATAGCAACCATGTGGCCGGCAATCTGATGCGCACTGTCTCCAATCATAGGCAACTTCATGAGAACTCATAGATTCCCCGGTGGGCGAAACGTTTTAACCAAGACCGCCCTCCAGTTTGAGTGAACACACGTACACACGTACACAGCATAACAGCAGGAGTTATCAAATATGATTGCTTACGCAGAGATGAAGAGATCAATTGTATTCAGCCAAATATAACCAAAGGAAAGTTGGCCTTTTAAATGGTACTGTGAATTGGCTGAATGGCTACGACCTGAAAAAAATGGAAAGGCCGAGACAGCTTCATATAATAGATGGCTATCGTTCGTATCATTTCTCGTTTATAGCTTTGAGAGGCCACGAACCAGGCCTTCAGGAGACCTCGTCCACCAATAATAGAGATGCATACAATGTCTGATAATTGCAGTGGTATCGTAAGACTCAAGAAAAAAGAAATGTATCTATGTATGATGACGCATGGATACTGTATGGTCACTAGCACCGAAAACAAAATCGGAGAACTGTGTTCAAATTTAAGCTGAGGCAGTTATTTTTTTTAACCTATCTCTAGCCCCGGGATGTTATATGTACGAATTTATTTCTCAGTACATTCTATCTTATGGCCAGATAATTGGGTAAAGATTTTTTTTTTCTGTTAAAAGAAACTTAAAAGAAAGCAGGTATAATACCATGTTGGGAAACAACTATCATTCACCAGGCCGTAGAATACAAAAGGTTTCTTCATAGCAAACCCCGACGAATCTCCATACAAAAATATATATATAATCTCAAAACTAAATTAGAAAAATTTTTGTCCTCCTCTTTAACTAGGAACGTAGTCAAAAAATAAAATAAAATAAAATAAAATAAACTCCAACTCTTGGACGTTCTTGTGGAGCCAGGTAACGACGTATTCGCTAATTCGCTGCATAAAAAAAAAAACACGAGTAGAAACACTTGCTACCTTAATTTTACTAGTCAATATCCTCTTAGGTATAAAATAGACATTATAAATCAGTTCTTCATGTGAGCGCAATATACACCCAATTTATCAATATACACAAAATTTATACCCCCAATTCATCAATATAAACCCAAATTATCAGTATACACACAATTTATACACCCAATTTATCAATATACACACAATTTATACACCCAATTCATCAATATAAACCCAAGTTATCAATATACTCAAAATTTATATAACCAATTCATCAATATCAACCCAAATTATCAGTATACACAGAATTTATTAATATACACACAGTTTATCAATATACACCCAACTTATCTTCATAAACCAAATTTATCAATACACACACAATTATTAGACAATTCGTTAGTGTATATTGGGATATTCCTACAAAAAATGAACTTAATATGTGCCATATTAACTTATTAACACTTAGCCTAAAATCCGCTAGTAATTATAAAAATAACATTTAAAATCTTGTATTAATTATAGGTTACTAAAATAAATCCTGCATTACAGGTTTATAAAAAATCCGCTGTTAATTATAGGTTTCCTCTATAACCTATTAGTGCCTACCTCACCAAAATAGAATCAGTCAAATAAGATTTCCTAATATTTCATTCAATCGATTTGCCAAAGCATCATTGATTTAGCAAATAATTATACATAATACATATATATAATTTAATGATGGCAAATATCAGGTCACTCAAGTTGGACAGAACTCACTACTCAATCTATCTGGCGTAGTGAGTTCTGTCCAACTTGAGTGACCTGATATTCAGTCACTATACTCGTATCAGTTATGTTTTCGTAAGGTTTCTAATTCATAATCCTGTATATTTAAGAGTAAATGTAGTAATCATCAATTTGCAGTTGAGCTGGGTAGATATAACAATAAGTTCTATGCTAACAGTTTCTTTTTTTCGCAATTTACGCTTGTGAAACTCACTTCCGGCTAAATGTTTTCTAGCCAAGTTGAATCTGCAAAAATTTCATTGCAATTTCAATCGCTGTCTATCCTCTGGATTACTGTTCCCTCTTCCCGCTGATTATTAATGTTTCTCTTCCACACTCTGTAACACCTTGTGTCTTAGTGGCTTTACTGTATTTTACAAGATGATACCGATTAAAAAAAGACATATAATGGCTATTTCTGGATAAAGAAGCGCACACACACACACACACACACACACACACACACACATATATATATATATATATATATATATATATATATATATATATTGAAAACCGGAGTAAAAAAATAAGAAAACTCTTTAAAAACGATTAATGAGCCATTATTATTATTATTATTATTTGTTGTAACCTAGGGAAGATTATTGAATAGAATAATCACACTATGTTTGGTAATGAACGATAATGCTTTAGACAAAAACAAAAAAAAACAAAAACACATAAGATTCGCCAGCGCCGCGTAAAAGTAGCCAACTGCTAGAAGTGAATTCCACAGTGAATGTCCTATTGCAGACCAACATACAATATTTACTACTGTATTAATATGAATAGGGACATACCCATTATCGTCCGTAGGTATGCTAAAACATTATTATTATTATTATTATTATTATTATTATTATTATTATTATTATTATTATTAACCCTTATAAAAGCGCACGATTTAAGAAAATATAAAGAAAACAGTGTAGTGTTTAACATTATTTCAAGAGGATGTCTCTCTTCTTCATGTTATGTTAAATTGCTTACAAGTATGAAAAATATAGTAAAAATAAGTCTTTGTACAAACATCCAGTCTACTGGTAATGAACGCGACAAAATGAGTGAAAGGCAGTCAGCGTAAATAAATTGCAATTGAAACGTAACATGATGGGGATCGTGTCAACCTGAAAAATTCCTTTAGTTGATTAGCTAGAAACATCAATTAATCAGGCAGTTTAATATAAGTTTTATGGAATTTCTGCCATTTTATTTCGTTCCCTTGGGGTAGAACCTTCTTCAATGATTCTCCACGCCAATTATAAGCAAGATGAAAAATGATAAACATAATTCCCTGTTACATATCACTCAATGAACCTAATAAACACCTACGATCTACTACAAAAGTTTAAAACATTTAACTTAATTATTACCGACAAAACCAGGCCTTATAAATCCACCTATGTAAAAATAATGTTGTCCCATACCAGCTGGGAGATTGCATCTCGAAATAACATTAAATAATTACAGTGAACACACATGCACCACACTCTCAGGCAGATTGACCTGTCACCTGTCGAAACACAGTGCAATCCATGCACACATCAATCAACACATTATGAACTACGAAATTACAACAATCAAAATAAGACAAATATTTATGGATAGCACTAAATACAAGGAAATGCAAGGAAAGATTCAAAAACTAAGTTATTATTATACAAAATAAACAACCCACATTCAGCACAGTAGAGGGTATCGTGAGGTGCATATGATATAAATAATGTGCTCACATATTTTATAAGTATTATGAAAATAAAACAAATAAATGGCAACATTTTTGTCCGGCCTCGTTCCCAAAGGGCGTTACATATGATGCCACGACTGACCATTTCACATTTTCAGTTTCGCAAAGAATACCGAGAGGCAGACAAAATAAACCAGATTCCACATTAATTCTTGATAATGATTGCAAAAGTCAAAAGTAGTTGAACAAAAATAACAAAATATGAACGTCAGACAGTTTATTGACAACTTCATGCACAAGAAGACTCAAAAGATTATTCCGAAAAATACTATAAAAACTTAAATTGACAGAGCTTGTCAGTTCTTTTAAATCAAATTTGTTTGGATGAATATTTGCTGCCTATATATATATATATATATATATATATATATATATATATATATATATATATAGTCTTCCACAGACAGAGTGTTTCGCTGCAGCACAGCTTTTCAGTGTGGCTAGACATTCCATAAATAATCGGTATCGGCCCGTGCAAGACAGTAAAACAAGGATACAAGAGGTTACTGGATATGTAAGAATTAGCAACATAAACATTAATAATGAAGAGAAAAGAGTAATCAGGAGGACAGTAGATAACGATAGACGTTGCATTTAAAATTTTGAAGTATCGTATACGGAACCGTCATATAGCCTGACGTGCTTTTACCGATTGAGCCACAGAGGATCGTTACGGTTAGCAAAGCAAGATAGATTTTACTGTTTTTAAACAACAATTCTCCATGATTTTCTCTCGTACATTCATATCTGCTCGATGCGTATCTAAATGTAAACAAATGACGTGACATCTTATGAAATGTACAAAGTCCGACAATTATTTTAAGACATTTTTCATGTTCATACGTACTTTTTTAAGATACACATCGTTAAGTAAATACTCTGTTTATAATAAACAGTATTAACGACATTTACCGGCCTGAATAAAAATATGTCTTAAATATAATTGTCGGATTCGCATATTTTCTATGAAAATTTCTCGGACGTTCAGGCCGGTAAATGTCTGTTTATTATAAACAGAGCATTTACTTAAATATTTGTATATATAAAAAGAACGTATAAACATAAAAATGTCTTAATACACACACACACACACACACACACACACACATATATATATATATATATATATATATACCTCCAAATATAAAAGAATGAGGAATAAGATTTCAGCGTTCAAAACATCAATTTAAAACAGGGCTCAGTACAAAAATAGAGCAATAAATATTTATTTATTATACAGTGTTACATTAGAAGATGCATATACCCACTACAAAACTGTACATCATATTTCAACGTCAAAAATTTTTTAACCTTTCATCAGGTGAGAAAATCATGATTTCCCACCTGATAAAATTTTTTAAAAAATTTGATGTTAAAATATGATGTACAGTTTTGTAGTGGGTATGTGCATGTTCTAATGTAACACTGTATATAATATATATATATATATATATATATATATATATATATATATATATATATATATATATATATACAAATGAGAGAAAGAACGGATGAAGTAAAATTCCGCTGTATGCAGTATTTACTTTTAAAAATGTTCTCAATACAAAGTCTACAACGTGTTTTCTTTCCCCCACCTTTACCTTTCGAAAAAGAGGTATCAGTTTGTTATTGAAATTATTTAAAAATTATTTAATCACCAGTCACTTACCATTCGCCTGAATAGGCACCGCGTAGTATCAAACACGAAAGCTATTGTATAGCGATTTCAACATGTTTTTGTTCTTTCATGTAAAATAATATATATATATATACATATATATATATATAACTCGTCAATAATAACATTTGCCATTCTGTTTGTGAGAATATATTTTTTCCTAATAAACAAAGAGGATGTTTTTTTCAAATAACGAAAGCAATGAAAAGTCATACATTTAAACTATAAATGAAGGTGGGAGTTATTAAACGCCAACAAGTTAATCAATACCAAAAGAAAAAAACAACTAATCCGCATTTATACATCAAGAGTAGCCTACATTGTATTTATTTGTTTTAGATTTATCAATTTATTTATCTTTCTATTCACTGTGCAATGCTCAATGAAACTGGACACACGCACACACAGGCACGCATGCGCGCGCACACACACAAACAACCAATAACTATAGAAAAAGACAACACACGCAGCACCGAATGGAAAAAAAATAATACGTTTAAAATGCATTGAATATTGTTGCCTGCGGCAACGTTTATTTTATGCAGGGCCCAAAGATAAAAGTGGTCCCTCAAATGTTTTTTCTTCTAGAACTAAAATATCACCCTGAGGGTAACATTTTTAAAATTGGTGCCCGGGATACGTGCTGTCTTATTTTACCTTTTCTTCTCTGCTACGACAAGAAGAACAAGAAATGTCCTCCTCTTCGAAGGAGGAGAAGGGCATCAAGAAGCCGATCATTTCCCGGGCAGCATCTTTAATCTTTTGGCGGGATCCCTTGTCAAAATATGACTAAATACAAGCATCACCTATTGACGATAATTAGGGAAAAGCATTAAAGTCCCTTATTCCTTAGCTGGGCGTTTCACTGAGCGACTAGCATCAAGTTTCGTTGGATGCGTTAAATGAACCCTAAAACACTGGGAACATCAAATGGAATCCAGACATTTTAATAAAATGTTCGAGTTGATGTTAATAAATAATTACAAAAATTCAGTTTTCAAGTCAGAACATTGCGGATTTTATATGAAGGTAAATAAATGTTTAGTTTTAGATATTGATAACTATTTATGCTTATATATATGTATGGACGTCTTCAAATTGGTATGTGTAATCGTGTTTTTAGACTTTACTGAGCATGTGTACTGATATCCGTGTATAAAGGCTAAAATGCATGCGTTGGGATTTTGCTGGCGTTATTTGTTTATCTCTTTTGTATGTGTTTTTTTTTCGCTGGCTACGGCTTTGTAGTTACAATGATGAAGCCGTAATAGACAATGATACTTGTAATTTTGAGCTTCATAACAGACTGTAATCCAATTCTCTACTTGTCTTTCTTTTATTGCGTTTAGACTATTTTTTTCTGTTTGGTTTTATGCCTTTCCTTATTGTTTTAGTATTGTTGCGTGACTGCAGCGTTTTGAATACGTTTTTATGCATGAGTTTTTCTTAATTTTAGTTCCGTTCAGTTAATTTCTATTCTTTATCTCTCTTGGTATTTATTTCTCGTTTCTCCATTTTTGCTTTCTTCTTATGTCTTCTTCAGTTTTCCTGTTTTCTTTCGTCTTTATTTATTCCTTTCTTTTTCATATTTCGTATTCTCATTTCTCCTTTTGCCATTTTTCTCTTTCTATTTTCATAATGCTTTCTTTCTTTTGCTCTTTTTTTTGTTTTGCTATATCCCTTTCTACTATTTTCTATTTATTTCCATTTCAATTTTGTTTTTTTCTTAATTTAATTCTCTTATCTTTTTTCTCCTTTTATTTCTTTCTTTTCTTTCTTTCATTTCATTTCTTTCTTTCTTTCTCTTCTTTGTTTCTTTCCTCTTAATGTCATATTTTCTTTTCTTTCCTCTTTATTTATTTTCTTTTTTTCCTCTATATTTTTCTCCATTCACTTTTTCTTTCTTTGTTATTTCGCCGTCTATTTTTCTTTCTTTCTTTCTTTCTTTCTTTCTTTCTTTATTTATTTATTTTTCTAGGTCCACTTTTTCTTTCTCTGTTTTCACCATCTCTTTTTCTTTCTTTCTTTTCCTCTTTATTTTAATACATCCACTTTTCTTTCTCTGTTACAGTCACCCTCTCTTTTTCTTTCTTTCTTTCTTTCTTTCTTTCTTTCTTTCTTTCTTTCTCTTCATCCACTTTTCTTTCTCTGTTATTTTTACCATCGCTTTTCTTTCTTTCTTTCTTTCTTTCTTTCCTCTTGCTTTTTCTTCATCCACTTTTTCTTTCTCTGTTATTTTTACCATCGCTTTTGTTTCTTTCTTTCTTTCTTACTTACTTTCTTTCTTTCTTTCTTTCTTTCTTTTCCTCTTTATTATTTTCTTTCTTCCTTTATCTCTACTTCCCTTTTTACTTTTCTTTTCTCCTTTTTTGTTCTTTTTTTTGTTATTTCTTTTACCTTCTGTCATTCTCTATTCCCTAAACATGTCTATATATTCATCTACTTTTAATTAATATATTTTTTTTTAGAATGTTTCCCTCTTCCGTTTCCCTTTTATTTAATTTTTTTTTTATTTTGCTCCTTGTTTTACAAACATTTTCCCGTTTTTACCGTTTCATTTCGCTTCTGTTTTCTGTTCGTTAGCATTAACTTTTTTGCTTCAGTTATATACCATTTCATTCCTCAAGTTCGCGTTTTCGTCACTCTTTTTTCATTTAATTTCTTCTGTCTCATTATCATCTTCATGCGTTTTTTCACCATCATGTTTTTATCCTTTATTTTAAAACCCAGAATAAAAAAGAGAATGCACACACAAAACAAAACACACACAGAAAAAAAAACCACGCACGCGCAAACAAAATGAGAAAATAAAACCGGAGATAGATGAAAGGGCGTAACCATTAAAAGCAATTAATTTTCGGTTTTCAATAGAGAGTAGCGACAAAGCCTGGAACAAGAGGAAGTTTAGGGTGGATGTAAATGGAGAGGAGAGTGGATAACGAGATCTAGATTAAATCGTAAATGTAAATAAATGAATCTATAACTGTAATTCTGATTATACTTCTAAGATTATATCTCTGGCTTTTGACAATAAAAAGCAAAATGTATTCAAAGCAAATTCCAGTCAGAAACAGAAGAAAATAAATAATATTAATGACGATATTCAAAGAAATAATAACACAAAGTCGTTTTTCCTTCCTATTCATGATTATCGTTGATAATGATGCCGAGGTGATTTCAATAGTTTAGACAGCATATACACACTCATATATATATATATATATATATATATATATATATATATATATATATATATATATATATATATATATATATATAAGTGTGTGTGTATTAAAGAGGACACTGAGGTCAACAACAAATGACGACAGTCTGTTTTATGCTCGAACACGATCTTCAGGCCATGTGTCGCAATTACTTGAATTCAAGGCCATTGCTTGAACGCACTTTTCAGCACTTTTCAGCCACATGTCCTGAAGATTGTGCCCAATCATGAAACAGACTGTCGCCACTGGGTGCTGACATCAGTGTCCAAATAAATTTTATAATTACATACGCTCTATCTCAGATATTAAGCAATTTTCTTCATAAATAAAGCATATCTTAAAACTATATTTTATCATATATATATATATATATATATATATATATATATATATATATATATATATATATATATATAGTGGACATTTCAACATCTAGCGGCGAAAGTCTGTTCCATGCTTAAACGCAATCTTCAGGCCTTACGATTGCATTTAAGTATGAGACAGTCGGTGCGGGATGTTGACATCAATGTTCACTTTTATATTTACATACGCTCTGTTCCTGATATTGAGCACTTTTTCAAAGCATAGCTTAAAACCATATTTACATATATATATATATATAGAGAGAGAGATAGATAGATAGATAGATAGATAGATAGATAGATAGATAGATAGATAGATAGATAGATATAATTTTTATTTATTGGCCATTCACTGATACGTCAGTGGATCTGTATTTCGATGGATAGAGTTAGTAGCTGAAATTTGATTCGAAATTCTCTGTATATAATAATATGTATAATATCTAACGTGATTAGAGGTTTTAGATCAAGTGCATTAACAAGGAAATATATTGTGTTAAAAAATGAATAAATATTTGTTTTTTAAAATGAAATACTTCCTTTTCCCTATTAGGAACATATATATATATATATAGAACATAGACATAAAAAAATTCCCGTTATTTTCTCGCTTCCCATTTCATAATTAACCTAACATTTGCTGTTTTCCCTTTTTTCATCTTAGTGTTAATACATCATTTTTATAACGATGTTATACAATTAAAGCGAAAATAAACACAAAAAACTACCCTTCAAAAAGAATGTTCACTTTTTTTTAAATGTTTGAGTTCACGTTAGGGCGACCTTTTTCCAGCCGTTTAAGGGTTAAGGTAAAAAAAAAAAATAATTATAATACTAGAAATATTCTGCTATTTTTTGACGGATTCAGTATACTAGTCAAAAGATAAAAACTTACATAAATTATTTTCTTTTTCTCTTTCTTCTGTTTTCTTACCTTCCATCTATCCTTTTATTTTTTTTTGTCTTTATTTCTTTCTTTCTAGTTTTATTTCTCTCCTTCTTTCTTTTTCTTACTTTAATTTTTTCTTACTTTCTGTCTCTCTTTATTAGCGAAATATGTCTCTATATTTATGTACATCTAATTAATATATTTATTTTTAAATAATTTTTCTTTTTTCTCTCGATTCATTATTTAAATTCCGTCCCTTGTTTTGCAAACCATTTTCCTTCCTTTCCGATTATTCACTTCTCTTTTCCTAAGACTGCTAGCATGTGTTCGTTATTTTCCTTTTCCTTTTTATCTGAAAATTATAATATGGAGTTCCACAGAAGGATTCTGAGAATTCCATGGATAGAGCGAATAAACAACGAGAAAGTCATAAAAAAGCAATAAAATGACCAATTACGCTCAGAACCAGAGAGAGACATTTAATGAAAACCTATTGAGAAAAGTAGGCTTGGAAAACTTAATTCTCACAGAGCATATAATGATCAAGGAAGATTGAGGAAAACAGCGAGCAAGTGACCTGTGGATATGTGTCAATAGATGTTGGAACGGTGGGGCGGGGGTCTTTGGCAAAGGATAAAACCTGCTAAGGACAACAAAGGATAGGAAATCAAAGACAACGATGATTACCCATGTCCAAAATTGACATAGCACATAGAAGATATAATTCCGATAACCTTTTTCCGCCGTTTAAGTGCTAAGGAACACATGTGAAAAAAATTATAGTGAGTAATTGAAACGTTCTACTATTTTTGATGGCTTCAGTATACTAGCAAAAGATATTAAAAAACCTATATAATTTACTGATATCAATATTAAAATTATTTGTATTAGTAATAAAGATTTAATCTCTTTTGATAAAGAATCCTCAAGTTAGCTTATAGACGACGAAGCCAATATAAGTGAGTTGTGAAATTTTAAACACTAGTTGCAATAACTTTTAATAGGCATAAACATTTGAGGAAGATTAAATATCTGTGAATTTTTTTAACAGAGTATGGAAAATGCGACACCCAGATCTGAACACACACGGAATTAGCAAAAGAAGCATTCCAAAACTAAACAAGGTACTGAGAAACGGAATAATTTCGTTAGCTGCCACGAAAAGAGTGCTGGATTGCTATTTGATATGTATCATCTTATATGGCAGTTAATGCAGGAAAATCTCCCCATGAATGAGGAAAAACTGGAGGCAGCAGAAATGTGGTTCTACAGAAGGATAGTGAGAATTCCATGGACGGAGCATGTAAGTAACAAAGAATTCTTAAAGAAAATGGCAACAGAAAGAAGATTTATACTCAGAATCAGGAAAAGACAGCTAAATTTCCTTGGAGACTTAATGAAGATGGAGGACTTCGAAAATTTAACACTCACGTGGCATATTAACCGAGATAAGGGAAGGCAGCGAGCCACTTAGCTGACCTGCTTGTTTGAATTGCCGACAGGACAGGAATCAGGAGCCTTAGAAAAGAGAGAAAAACTGCTAAGGGCTATAATAGGAAGTTGTGGAGAGTCATTACCACGCCATGCCCTGAAGGGAGGCAGCACATAGAAGAAGAATCAATAAAGGCTAATGTTAGCAGACTGGAATTAATACTGGTGATTGCGCAGTCAGAAATAAAATAAATATTACAATTGCATTTGTTTTAATTTAATTTTCTTTCTTATTAAGGAGTAATGTTCTTTTTTTTTTAATTCTCTATCTGCAAAAATCAAATTGACCATCAAATAAACAAAAACAAAAACAACAGCCAGTTTATGAAGCTCATATAATTTTTATCAGTTTATGAATATAATTTTTATTTTGCCTTCGTAATTTTTCAACTTGTTTTCCCTTTGCTATTACTTTGAGATCATATCTTAATAAAGTAATGTTATTACAAACATTCGCAAAGCTATCTGTTCATCACTGTTGATATAATTCGCTTTCGCTTTCACTTTCAGTTTTATATATCGGCCATTGCCCAGACATATGATATTGAACAACTCAAAGGGCAAATATTTTTAATGTTTCACTGATACGAATAAACAATTACTTTTATTTAATACACGAGCAATTATTTTTCTACATTACCAGGGCTACTATAAATTATATGAAGTAATTCTTATTTTCAAATTTTATGTTTTAAAAGCTATTATAAATTAAATACTAAAAATCCGAAGCGATTTAAAAGATTACTCAATTTAAAGATAGATGAACTGAGAGATATGAAACAATTTACTCATTCTCCCGTTATTAGTGCAATACATTCAGCAAAATAACACGAACTAAAAGTATCATGGACAGCAAGATCAAAGCATTAACACGTGTTAAATAACATAGCGGGATTAAAGAAGAATAATGTAAGTTTCGGTATCACGTGATCACGTAATAATATGTTTAATAAAAATTAATAATGATAATGTCTGATTAAAACCCATTAATTACTTCATTGGAGTAGATAGGTTCGCCTATGGCCCGGTCCGCAATTCTTTTCTTTTTTTTTTTTTTTAACAGTCGTAGAGGTTTATCCTTTTTTTCATGTTTAGGACTGGATTTCCGGTTCCTTTGAAATACTTCACATTCTCTTTCATTCCCAGTAAGCACTTGCGTCTTAGTGGCATTATCGCCTTGCTTCGGATGAAACGATTAAAAAACCATAAATTTATATAAGATTTTTGATAAAATCAATATTTGTCAAGAAACGGTTGAATTAATGAAAAAGCGCTAAATATAATTTAAAAGAAAAAGAATAATAATTATAATTTGAAAGAAAATGTAAAGTATTTTAAGAGATAAAATATTTACAAAATAATCCTTCCTCCTATTGCGGTTTATACCAATTGTGTATTACCAGACAGTAAATTAAATTTAATATCCCAAGACATCTTATATAAAAGGGGAGGAAGAAAAAAGCATAGTAGAGGGGTAAAAAATGTGTAGTAGCAGGAAGGATGGCTCTCTCTCTCTCTCTCTCTCTCTCTCTCTATTTCTTTTTCCACACACACACACATATATATATATATATATATATATATATATATATATATATAGAGAGAGAGAGAGAGAGAGAGAGAGAGAAAGAGATTGTGTACGCGAGACTTAAAATCGGTTGCAAGATAAGTTCTCTCTCTCTTTCTCTTTCTCTCTCTCTCTCTATATATATATATAGAGAGAGAGAGAGAGACAGACAGACAGACAGACAGAGACAGAGTAACAGCGGGAACAAATAATGAAAATTTCACAGCGTTTATCTTATGACCAATTTTAAGTCTCGTGTATACAATGCTCGTCAGGGTCATTGGCATATAAGGGAATTGACTTCATTAGCACATATCAGTGTTATATATGCTGCATAACAAATGTTAATCAGAGTCTCCAAATTTCAAGCTTTTAATCGTTATCAATTGAAAATACAATACAGTAATAAAAATGAACAAATGCTCAAACTCAAGAATATCGGTCAGACCAAAAACCCAGGTACATCTATAAAAAACAAAGTCGAATTTAAAAATTTCAGCGTTCTAATATTTTCACTGATTCAGACGCTTGCATAATTATGTCCAACCACTTTTTAAGCATATATAATTATTTAGATTTACGAAATGCTCGAGGAAGAAATGCAGCAAACGAAATCTTTTTCCACTTTGCCATATTTTTTCCGTAATATATATATATATATATATATATATATATATATATATATATATATATATATATATATATATATATATGGTTCATATGATTAACTCTTTGTAATGTAAAATATATGCTGCCTATTTTATTATGTTCATGAAAAATAATTGATCCGCAGTAAAGAATTTCTGAGAAAACCTACAAAGACATATCACTCTGTTAATTGAACTATCTATTTCGTTCAGATCATGTTAACTGAAAAACACTTATAATAAAAAATTCGTGGTTTTACCAAATTAAAAAATTAATATAATGATTCTCACTTGAAATATTTGAACTTTAGCGTTGCGACTTGCACGCTCCAACATTACACAACCGTTAATAAATCGCTCATTCGTAAAAACATCTTTCTGTCTGCAACACATATATTTCGTCTTCCAGTTTTGATTCTAAAGGAAAAAAACAGACTGATGATGAAGACAGCGGTCTTTGAAAGTACTAGCTGAATTAAAAAATACACCATATCCATTTTATAAATAAGGATCTTATCATTCAGTGGATTATTAGTAGTATAATGCTTATAATTATGTCTACTAGCGAAAGGATTTCGCCAATAATTGCATTAATATTGTTAATTGATTCAAGGTATGATTAATTCTTTGTAATATATATATATATATATATATATATATATTATTTATAAAAAAATTATAACATACTTATGTTATAATTTTTTTATAAATAATAATTATATCTGCTCTACTTTGTATTGAGCACTCTTTTAAGAATAGTAACTGTTGGTTATTGAATTCATTCCGTATATACCAATTATATACTTATATATATATATATATATATATATATATATATATATATATATATATATATATATATGTGTGTGTGTGTGTGTGTGTGTGTGTGTGTGTGTGTGTGTGTGTGAGTAAAAGCTTGTCAGTTAGCTGATTGATATTACATCCAGAATACTGACTCCAGAGTTCCAATCCAGTTAATGAGTGCCGAATATTTCTTATTATCATTACCATAATTCCAAAATTGAAAAAATAGAATGAAGACATTCAACATGCCTTGTCATATAAAGTGAATCTCATTTTTTGGGATAATGTACCTTATATATATATATATATATATATATATATATATATATATATATATATATATATATATATATATATGAGGTTCAAGGACCTCAGTTTTTAAAAACAACAGAGTACTCCCACATATCATTTGATTAGAGTGGTGAGGTTTGTGCAGGACCAACCAAACATTTTGGATGTTCCGTATACAGAGAGTTGGTGCACATTATGCCAGAAGGTCCCCATACGACACTTCGCATGTTTTGAATTCAGAGTTGTTCTTTTCCGAGACCGTTCTCCACCCAAGTCTACAGGACTCAGTCTGCCTTTGTAACTTATCCATCCATAGATGATTGGGAGGGAGTGTTGAATTCGAAGATTCATATATTTCCCAAGGGTATATCTATCTATCTATCTATCTATATATATATATATATATATATATATATATATATATATATATATATATATATATAAGCATATACGTGTGTGTGTGTGTGTGCGTTTTGATAAAAATATTTTATGCTACATTATGGATAAATGTGTTCAATGATAGGGATAGAGTCTGTGCAATATGAGGGACATTGGGGTGGACAGCGGGTGGTGATATTGTGCTCAATGACTGAACTCAATCTTCATGGCCAGAATTTGCGTTCAACTATGAAAAGAATGTATTACGTTTACAGGTCTGCGCACTTGAGAAAACTTAGCAAAGGAACAGCACTAACTTGTCGAATTTGCATTCGCTTTTGCAAGAGAAACTGCCGTTTGATACCGCATGCTTTACCCAGGTCGGGTACACATATAACGTATATATATATATATATATATATATATATATATATATATATATATATATATATATACTCATTAATGATTACTGAAAAGTTAACAGCACTGTTTATTTCATATATATATATTGAAAATATACAAATATATCTTGAAAATTATACAATAAATAATTTGAAATCGTTCAGTTGGAAACTCTTTCTAAGTAAATATTTCCGAAGCAAGAAACATCACGAAAAATAAAAGTGTCAAATTAATGGAAGCCAACTTCTACAGATAGCAAAACCACAAAAGTATATTGGGTAAAGACAAAAGGGAAAGAATAAAAACGAGTAATAAAATTGAACGAGAAACTAAGCACTACTTCAAAAATAGAATAAATTAACTAAGATAAAAACAGAAGATGTTAGAAAAGAGGAAAAGGAAAAAACAGAACTCTTCGACAAGGGAAGGTAAATAATAAGTGAGGGAATGAGTAAGATGGAAAAGTAGTTAATCTAAACACAGAAAAATGAAAAAAAAAAAGAAAATAAAGAGAACATGTCAATAGACATACTAACGAAAGATGGAAGTCGTCGATAAAATGGGAAAATATGAAGAAAAATATAAAAAAAATATAAAATGAAGCAAAGGGAATAGAGAAATTTAGAAACAGAAAAAAAAACGCCAATATTGATGTAAAAAAATATATCATCTGTTCAAATAATTGCTATAATCATATGTTTCAAAGTCCTTTTACTGGCACTTTGAAAGAAATGTTTCGTTCGCTTGTCGTCGAAGCGTTAACTTAAGAGAACCGAAGTGGAAAACATGTCCAAATGAGAAATAAACACAACGAGCAAAAATTCTTTTATTTCGTTAAAACTAAAGAATAAAAGGAAGAAGAAGAAGACACCGCAGATTCCGACAATGAAGGGCACATGGCATTAAAGCAAACAATGAAAGATTCTCCATCACGGTTAGTCTTTCCTTTCTTTTTTTTATCTTGATGAAAAGGAATTCATGTCGAGTGAATGCCGTCCAGATAAACGAAAGAAAATATTATGATTGAGTTTAGAATCGAAATCGTGAAGAAACAACGGCTGAGAATAAAAAAAAACTAAGAAAAAAATGAATATGGTAGGAATAACTGTTTTTGGAGAAGCAGAGATGAAAAAGGAAACGCACATGTAAACACACACACAGACACGTGTCTGTGTGTGCGCGCATACACACATATATATACATAGTGTATGCGTGTTTACATATGGTTGTGTATGTATATATTTTATATGCATATATATATATATATATTCGCATATTTATAGAAGTGTATATAAAGATATATTCCCCATATATATATATATATATATATATATATATATATATATATATATATATTTTATATATTTATATAATTTACCAATACCAAAGAAATCTTATGGTTGAAACTCGGGTAGTGTAACCGGTAAATACTCCTATTTTTTAATACCGTCTACTCCACATTTTCATTTTTTTTCGAATTTTGTACCTTTTAAAAATAGCCGTGCTCTAGACTGAAGTTTTTATCATCATTATATTATATATATATATATATATATATATATATATATATATATATATATATATATATATAACTTGTAGGTCTGATGAATTGGATCGTTTTATGATTCCAGTGAATAAATTATGATCATGGAATATTAGTGTTTAAGCCTTTTTATTATATCTTTACTCTGTCCTGGACATTGAGTTCTACCTGGATTCTTGGAGTTATTTTTATACAAATGTATATATATGCATGTGTATGTATGTATGTATATATATTTATATATTTTAGATATATGATTACATTTATATGTGTATATTTACTACTAATATTATATATATATATATATATATATATATATATATATATATATATATTTTCGAAAATTATAACAGATGTTGTAAAATCACTACAAAATAGACATTTTCTTTCAACACTTCTGGTGTCTAATCAAGTGATGGTGTTGAATGTTATTTTTTGGTTATTGAATCTATTCCATATACACCAATCCTATACTTGGATATATATATATATATATATATATATATATATATATATATATATATATATATATATATATATATATATATATATATATATATATAAAGAGAGAAAAAAGAGACGTGGGCATTGCGGTCAACACACAGCGAGTGTGCCTGTTTCATGTTTAAACGCAAACTTCAGGTCATCCGAAGTAAAAGAACCAGTTTCTGTCTATATATATATATATATATATATATATATATATATATATATATATATATATAAAATATTAAAATCTATTCACCACAAGTAAATCAATAAAGCTACTAAGACGCAAGTCGCTACTCGGAGGAAACAGAACGCGAAAACTTTAGAGGAATCGGAAACCCCATTCGAAACACATAATAAGTGATAACGCTATAATTCTGTGCAGAAATGGGGGTGGGGAAAATGAGAACCGAACGATAAGTGAATATATCTACTTATATATATATATATATATATATATATATATATATATATATATATAAGGGTTTATTGTTTGTGAAAGCATAAGAGAAAAAAAAAAAATTAATGAGGAGAGAGAATATAAAATAAAGACAGAAGATAACGTTTAAACACTGCATTGCAGATTAAAATTGACTGACAACCAAGAGACAAGTGCGTGAAAAGAAATTGTTAGTATAGAACTTACCTTTACATCTCCCAATTTCAACTGTATTAGGATGAAACCTAGCTACCAATATTATGCACACACACACACACACACACACACACACACACACACACACACACACACACACACACACATACATACATATATACTTTGCTTTTGTTAACAGGTGGTACATATCGAGGTATTAAATTACTTCAAGTAACGGAAGTTATTTAAGTTCACAATACTTATCGGGGTCAACTCAGAGTGTCATGATTTCACAATGAAAAAAATCATAGATTGCTTAAAGAAAGTTTATTCTATGACTTCTTATTCCAATAAACGCTAAATATTTTTTTTTCAAATTTAAAGATTTTTTGTACTTATCCTGTGTATCATTGAAATTCTCTGTAACAAATAAAATCCAATACATACTCGTTCATGATATTTTAAAAATAATTTCACTACATCAAATCAATGAAAACTTGCTGCTGATATTATATATGTATGTGTGTGTGTGTTATTTTTAACTTATTTTGTATTAAAAGTAACTTTTTTGTATATTCGTAATCGAATAGAAGTTCTGTTTTTTAATTTAACAGTATTTTTATGTAACTGCATCTACCGGACTGAATATTCAATAAAATTTGTAAGAAAAATATGCATCCTTCAGCAGGATTCGAACCATCATCCCCTGTGGGGAACCGTCATTAGATCTGATGTGCCTGATCGCTCGGGCACGAAGGATGGTTCCCCATAGTCAATGCGGCTTTGAATCCTGCAGGAGGACTCATATTTTTCTGACATGATCTCTCGTATATTCAGACCGATAGAAACCTTGGATCAATGATATCAGTAGCCTACAATACATGTAAATAGCTACGATTGGATGTGCACACTTATGACAAGCTAATGACATCTATCTATCTATCTATCTATCTATCTATCTATCTATCTGCGAATGTTCATATCTATCTATCTATCTATCTATCTATCTATCTATCTATCTGCGAATGTTCATATCTATCTATCTATCTATCTATATATATATCTATCTGCGAATGTTCATATCTATCTATCTATATATATATATATATATCTATCTGCGAATGTTCATATCTATCTATCTATCTATATATCTATCTATCTGCGAATGTTCATATCTATCTATCTATATATCTATATATCTATCTGACAATGTTCATATCTATCTGCGAATGTTCATTTCTATCTATCTATCTATCTATCTATCTATCTATCTATCAGACAATGTTCATATCTATCAGACAATGTTCATATCTATCTGCGAATGTTCATTTCTATCTATCTATCTATCTATCTATCTATCTATCTATCTATCTATCTATCTATGACAATGCTCATATCTATCTGCGAATGTTCATTTCTATCTATCTATCTATCTATCTATCTATCTATCTGACAATGCTCATATCTATCTGCGAATGTTCATTTCTTTCTATCTATCTATCTATCTATCTATCTATCTATCTATCAGAAAATGTTCATATCTATCTTCGAATTTTCATATCTATCTATCTATCTATCTATCTATCTATCTATCTATCTATGTGTATCTTGTAATATACCATCTCCTATCGGGATTTGCTTTTTAACTAGACAGAGGATTAACATGAAATGAATGAAAGTGCTATTGTATCAAATAAGACCTTATAAATGTCTGTGCACCCTACGTGAAAAATATTGAAAATGTTTATTTTTCAATGGTTTTCTTTTCTTTGTTACTTTGCAATGAAAGAGTCTATTAAATCTTTGCAATAAAAGAGAATACACACAAGTACGTAAGTATTTTCTCAAGCGAGAAAACCTTGCCAAGATATATAAGTCAATTTTATGTCTATGCTTTGTAAATATTAAGCGATACTGTTTTTTTTTATTTCATTGAAGTTTATTTATCGTTTGTTTCGTTGGTGTTTTTGCTTTTTTCATTTAGTGCTGTCAAAAAGTTTTAATCTATTTTATCAGATTATACATTTCTGCTCGCGTCTTTGCAGAAAAATCATTGTTTTTTTATCGCATCTATTTATTTATTTTTTTTTTTTTGGCGTGTTAACAATCGTTTGATTATTTTTATGATTCATGATTCTGTTTATTTCTTTTCCATATTTTTTTTCTTGAATTCTTTTAAGACATATGTGCGTCAATTCATTCTAGTCTCTTGTTAACGATATGAAAGGAATTGGAGTAAGATACCTCCTTGAAAATCAGCATTTGAAAAACCGTTGCGTGAGTATGTCACAATTCCATGGAAAGATAAACGACAACTAATTTTCACGCACACTCTGAAACACTGACAAACACTCTCACACGCACTCACAAATTCTCACACAGACACCTGTGCATATGTGTATGTGAAGGTGCTTACAAGATGATAGCGCAAACTATTTCTCAAAATTTGACCCAATGACAAAATAATAGAATTTATTTTTTCCGGCATCCTTAGCTTTTCCGTTTTGTAGGAGAAATGCATATATAAGTTTTCCATAATTTTTGTTGTCACAAAGGATTTCGGCCACTCTTTTAGCCATTTTCAAGTTTGTTCTTTTTTCTCTCTCTGCTGTTGTTAGTTTTTCCTCATGCTTTCAGAATTACGGTGTGATTTATTTTTGTGTTGTTTTGAATTCTAAAACCTGAGGAAAAATAACAACACCCAAAACAAAATCCCCTTGAAAATGGCTATAGAAATGGCCGAAAGCACATGGAACAATAAAAATTATGGATAATTTTTGTACTCCGTTACTCTTACAAAATTCGAAAAAATGTAAAGATTCTGGACAAACAATTAAATAAATAAAAAATTAATTAAATTCACTTTGTCGGTTGTATTTAATCAAAGATTTTTGAAAGAAAGGTTACTGCCCAAATAAACACACAGATATATATATATATATATATATATATATATATATATATATATATATATATATATATATATATATATATATGTTGGAAAAACAAAAAAAATCCTTAAATGCAATTATGTTTTAAAATGAATGAAATGTCGACGTCTGACGTTTCGGTTTAATAAACCTTTTTCAAGACAATATTCATTAAAATACAATTAAGTTCGATTTCACAAAGACGATGGACATAAAAAAAAATATATATATATGTTTGCCTTTATATGGGCAAATTGCGCCCTGAAGATGACAATTTGAAATTGTCGAAAATACTTGGCATGATCACAAATATAAGCATTTTATTATTCAAGGAATTCATAGTAAGTTAATGTCTCATTAAGTCCTGTTAGCGACGTGATTTCTCCATTAATTACTTCTGTGTATTTGACTTATATATATATATATATATATATATATATATATATATATATATATATATATATATATATGAAATGGATTATGTCTCAATTTTTTTCAAATATATTTTCTGTTTATACGTTATTTTTATAGATATAATTTATTTAAGGAAATATATGTTAACGTAAACAATGACAAGATATGAAATTGATTAAGTCACACAATTCTTTAATATGTTTTCTGTTATACGTTATTTTTATAGATATAATTTATTTAAGTAAATGCTGTTAATTAAACAGTATTAAATACCTTTTACCAGCCTGAATGAATATATATATATATATATATATATATATATATATATATATATATATATATATATATATATATATATATTAATTTGGGGATTTAGCTAATATTATAATAATTCGTCGACTCTAGAAGAATCCTCAACAGACTGCAGAAAGAACTGGACGGGTTCAATTCTGTTGAGGATTTTTCTAGGCTCGACGAATTATATATATATATATATATATATATATATATATATATATATATAATTATATATAATTCGTCGAGCCTAGAAGGAAAATTAAATATGGTTAGAATGTTTGCAAACCGACTACGAGACGCAGATCCAAATTACACTGCGATCGATCTGTCACTGAGTCCTTTATGTGATCTACTCGAGAAAACGTTCCAACGTGACTGAAAACCTTATTACATGTTGGCCCAGGTCTTAGTTGGGAAGCCGCTTTGAGGACCGAACATACTGGGCATGTTCTCACTCTGGATTGCGCTAGATTATGCTCTCTCTCTCTCTCTCTCTCTCTCTCTCTCTATCTCTCTCTATCTCTATCTCTCTCTCTCTCTATCTCTCTCTCTCTCGATAAGTTAAATTTATTGAATTCATTAATTGCTATATGAGATCTGTTAATGAATTCAATACATTCATTTTACTAGGACATGCAAAACAATGCCTCTGCAAAATCCAATCTGGAAGACAAATCATTTAAACTTTTATTTTTATAATCTTATTAAGGGCTGTAGCATGTTGGTTACAGTACTGGTTATCTTACTTAAGTACTGACCGAGCTCGGCATTGCTTAACTTCAGTGATCGAACGATATCCGTTTTTTTTTTTTTTTCAGTGAGTTTGACCATCAGAACACATGGACGAATTAATCGCTTTTGGTCTTATATGCAACGTCCAGTTTCGGTTTCTTATAATGATTCTATTATTCCTGACCCTTTATCTCACGTTAAATTAGATTGGTTTTATTTTATTAAATACCTGACACGCATCTTGACATCAACCTTTCCAAAATTGATTCCTAACATTAAGCTATACTTTGAGCAACATTTTTTCTTGATTTACAATTATTTTTTTATGTATATTATCCCTAAAATATGACAATAAACTAAATCCGGCAGCAAGGTCTTTGAACGGAGATTAGAGGTTCTGAAGAGCTTTGAATCACCTCCTAACTGCTGTTGTTCCCAGGTGTACCGGTGACCGGTGTGGTAGAATATGTTAGGCTCCCAGCTATGGACAAATAGTGAACCCCCAAACAAAAACAAAACATGATGAATGTTTAAAAATACATCTTTATATAAAGAAAATACGAAAAATACATATTTATAATAAAATTACCAACAATACTTATTTCTAATATATATTTAGTTGAAGTCATAAAATTTTGTTAAAAATATTTAGGTTTTGGTATTAGAGAACCCATAGAGGTTGATATGCCACTAAACAAAATCAAGCAACCAACATGAAAGAACTTTCATGATATTCATCCATATAATATCCTGCGAAAGTATAAAAATACATTATTATATTTTTACTATAAAAATTATATGTTTACTATAATAATGTATTTTTATAAAGTAAGACATTATTAAAAAAATTTAGCAAGAATACATTTTTATAATAAAATGACCAACAATACATTTTCATAGTAAAATGACCAACAATACATTTCATAGTAAAATGACCAATAATACATTTTTATAGTAAAATGACCAATAATACATTTTTATAGTAAAATGACCAATAATACATTTTCATAGTAAAATGACCAATAATACATTTTCATAGTAAAATGACCAATAATACATTTTTATAGTAAAATGACCAATAATACATTTTTATAGTAAAATGACCAATAATACATTTTCATAGTAAAATGACCAATAATACATTTTCATTTTCATAGTAAAATGACCAATAATACATTTTCATAGTAAAATGACCAATAATACATTTTTATAATAAAATGACCGGAGATATATCTATAGAGCAACATGAAAATCGATATATTTTGCATTAAATTGAAGCCAGTGCCAAAAAAAAAAAAAAATAATTTGCTACAATTAATTTCATTTCTTGTAAGTAGTAATAAATTATTACATTTCGTTTGATTGTGTAAGATTATTTAGTAAAAAAGCATTTACGTATTTCTAATTTAATTTTGAAATAATGTAATTTTCTTTAAGTAATTATCATGTATGAATTTTGATATTGAGATTTTGGCATGAAATAATCCATAAAGGGTGATATGCCGCTAAAAAAAAATAGCCAAAACAAAGTTAAACTCTTTTCCTTATACACCGGCTTACATAAAAACAATATTGTTCACATACATCTGCACACACACTTCCATGTACGTAAGTATACGGATGATTGCATCCATGGAAATGAACTACAGTAGATTCTCGAAATTCGCACAGTTTCCTTGCCTAATCCCATATGCGAATTGTGCGCAGATGTCATCCATAATTCAGTTGTATCCTTTTCAGTGTCAACCCTGATATGTCCGGCATATGACATTTTGTCCTCAGAAACAGCTGGTTGACGACGAGTTCGTCCGGAGTACTGACAAAATAATGCCAGTGATTACATAAATATATATTGTTTTAATAAGCACAACACAGTGTTGAAAAGTAAGCAATTGTGCAAAGATGCAGTGTGAAGCGATGAGGTTGAGGGCATTTAGTCAGTGTAAAAGGCAATCAGCGTCCGGAGACGTTATCTATCTATCTATCTATCTATCTATCTATCTATCTATCTATCTATCTATCTCTAAGACATTCTCTTTATAACTATCTCACTCAATCTATTCACATCTCTCTCTATTCTCTCTCTCTCTCTCTCTCTCTATATATATATATATATATATATATATATATATATATATATATGTGTGTGTGTGTGTGTGTGTGTGTGTGTGTGTGTGTGTGTGGGTGTGTACATAAATTACAAACATGTACGCTTCTTGTTATATAATCCTTTCATATTGGCGAATATTTTTCCGTATACTACAACTGAACAAGGCAAGTATTGTAATACACGGAAAAATATTCGTCAGTATGAAAGGATTATGATAAAATAAGCATACATAATGTTGGTAACAAACAACACACACACACACACACACATATATATATATATATATATATATATATATATATATATATATATATATATATATAAAATATATGAATAAAATGGGAAAAAAGTTTCGTCCAATGACTTTATTATACGAACGTATTTTACTTTGATAAAGTCCACATTGGACGAAACGCGTCAGCAATTACCAGTTTTCCTATTGTCATTTTTATTCATAAATATTGTCATCTCTACTGGTTAAATCGAAGTTATTTAGGAAACGATCCTACATTTAAAAACATTTTATTGTCCCTTGAGATCATAAGCTCCCCGTCTTCTCC
>CAHIKZ030004700.1:117500-122500 GCA_903632075.3 Acanthosepion pharaonis | reverse complement strand
TACCACGGAATCTCCCGGCCCCACACTCGTTGCTCCAGGGAAATAGAATTTGTTCTGAAATTATTTTAAGCCCTGATGCTTAACACAGTCTTCAGAATGAGTTATTATATAAGACGTCATATATATATATATATATATATATATATATATATATATATATACGCATATAGTATATATATCTTTTTCCACAAACCGTGCTCAGCTGACCCTAGTATACTGTGCAATCGACAAAATAAAAAAAAACAACGCGCATGCGCGAAATTAAAGATATAAAATGTCGACAATTTATCTTCCGCTTCTTGTATTATATATAACTTATTACAATTTAAGTGAACTCAGCCTGACATTTATCTAATGCTGGTGTGGACAAGAGATGGTTTCAAACCTGTTCTAAGGGTATTTGTGTGAAATTCGCCCTGAATTAGAACTCGACTCGCCAATTTCGCTTAAAACTCTCCATTACTCTATCCGCACACCCTAGATAACAACAATTAAACATTAAAGTTTCGAATCTCACCCTTTGTCAGGGAGGTGATATCTGGACGTTATCGGTCTGAGAGGGGGATCTCAGCTCCTTTGAAAAATGCATGAAAACCATACCATGGCTTGACCCAAGTGCCGTGAAGGAAATAGGTTAGACAGAACTCTTTGGGTGCCGTCGATGCTTGTACTAGCTCGTAGATACAAGTCATCCTTCCTGACTTAGGTTTTGAGCGTGCTGGCCTTGTTCAGATTATTGATCACGCAAGATAACGCGTTCTCTCCCAGAGACCGTAACTAAGGTTCGCTCAGCTGAGTTGCAGTATAAACCACAGGTGGGCTCTGTGGATGTTGAACAAACATAAATGTGGCTGAGCAGGCGTTTGCAAAAGAGATTGGCTAACCGCCCTAGTAGACAAATATCCTCGGATACAAGCGGCCAGCTATAATTTATTCTTTAAAATTTTACCGTTTAAATTCATAGAAATTATCTTCTAGGATCTGCATTTTCTTTTTCCATCATTTTTTCTTCTTTCAGTTTCTGACATTCACTCTGGTCTTACCAAAACAAAGACAACAACAGCGGATTAAATCCAAAACGAGGCTGAAAATCTCAGCTACAAAAGCAAAATTTTAAAACAAAAATATGACTCAGATTTAAGTTCGATATTCGAAAGTGTGGAATTTATTGATTTCATTCTACACACCCATATACTCATAAAGATGTGTTTTGCAGATCTTATCTTGCAAGTAAATAAATTCCGTTAAATACAGAAATATAGTAAATAGAGAGCTTAATACGTATTTGAATTAAGTTTTTTAATTTGTTCGATTTTTTTTCTATTGATCTTCTTGTGATTATCTCCCTTGACGTGTCATTACCGCCCACTGAATGAAAGTGACACCTTTCGGAATGAATTATATCAAAATTGTTGAAAATAATGTTTCTTTGATAATTCTCGTGACAACGTTCTATGACATACGCGAACCTTTGAAGAATATATCAAACTTTTTAAGAATAAGCGTCAAATCAAAAACAGAACTAAAATCAAGATATTCGGTTACATTTTTTTCTTTTTGTTCGTAAATACCAGAATGTCACAAACTCTTGAAAAGTATTTTCTTTGTTTGCTGAGGTCGGATTTACTTTGAGCATTTCAAACATTACAGTTATCAATATAATTGAAATTAAAAAGTTCTTAACTTTTGTCTTAATAAATATTGTCGCAATGTGGTATCATAGATTTTACAAGCGAAGTGCGGTTTATGACGGATATGAGGGTGGTGCAATACTTAGCGAACGAGAAGTCGGTAAGCCAATTTCGAATTCCATTCAAGTTTGTTTCATTAACTTCAGTGCAGATACCCTTGTGAAAGGTATGAATCCATCACTCTGCCCACAATGTATGTGTTAAATTGTAGATTCGTATGGATTCATCAGCCTTGGTAGGCAACAAGTTTAAGAGAACAACAATTCTGTTGATCACGTGGTAAGCAGTTTCATCACCTGTAAAACGTTCAAAAGAACACAGAGTAGCAACAACTAGTGTATTGAGGCTCTGGCCCCATCCGCCATAGTTGGAGTGTACAGGAATCGAGATAGATCGAGACAAGGACAGACAGAAAAAAAGGTGATTTAAATTTGGATTAAGTAGAGATAAAATTGCATCGATCGTCATAATGTTATAAATAGGTATTGTTGGTAATACTTTTATAGAAAAATGTATTGCTAATATTTTTACTATAAAAATACTTTTGCTTTTGTTTGTGGATTCACTATTTGTCCTTAGCTGGGACCCTACCAGGTGCTACTACTCCTGGTCAGATTGGCCCTCTGAACAATAGCAATTAAGAGGTGGTTTCACGCACCTCAAGTCTTCCACTCTCCCGGTCAGAGGCCTTGCTGTAGTTTATCGTCATACCCAGGACTTTTAATTAAACTAAATTATAATATTGTGTCATACTGGATAATGTCATACTTAATTTCACACCTTACTATCAAGCCAGGTGCAGATTTGGACTGGGAATTTGCCAGAGTACTGAACGAATAATTACGTAACCTACAACAGCTTAGTTGTGCTTTATACTCCAACTACGGTAGAGTAGATTGCGGCTAGGATTGTGGAATCGGAGATCTGTGTTCTAATTCCAGTCGATTTCATTGCATTCACGTATATGCTAATACTTTTGGGAAGGGTATTAATCCAACACTTCTCCCCTCAACTATGGGTAAATAGTAGGACAGACAGGGTTCTATAGACAACCGGTCCATGAGAAGGAAAACTCAAAATTGTACGTTGCTCTAGCGGATTATATACTATGGAGCTAAGGAAAGGATCGTTTGCATTGAATCGATGATCCCGACTACGGTCGATTCCATTTATATAGAGCAGACCTTAGTTATGGTTTCTGTAAGAGGGCACACAATCTGGTGTTATTAATAACTGAAGAATGCCAGTACAGACAAACGAGGCTTTGTGACTTCGTGTTCTACCAACCATTAATAACTTCCTGACAGTTTCGTATCCGCAATTTCACTTTTTAAATCAATTCAACTCGTATTATAGATTTCTTGATCTTTTCATTTGTGGCACATCTTGCAATCCTCTGCCCAGGCCAATATTTTCAAATACATACATATATATATATATGTGTGTGTGTGTGTGTGTGTGTGTGTGTGTGTGTGTGTGTGTGTGTGTGTGTGTGTTCTTAACATTGATAGCGAAGGTTTTGAGCACTTTGAAAACGATGGCGACATCCGAATCGCTTTTGCTGATGACTGGTGGCAAAAACACGGTGTCCTTTTCATTTCCTCTTTCAAATTGGAAGCTGTCATGTTAATGCGCTCAATACATCTTAAAGAGAAACGTTAAAGAGAATGATAAAATTTGTCGCATGCCGCGTAACATTGCCTTAGGTCATCTACACACACACACACACACACATATATATATATATATATATATATATATATATATATATATATATACCCCGCAAATATATATTCTCAAATTGCTGTCGCACTCCTTATGTGTATATATATGCGCACAGAAAAAAGCCGACGCATACACATACACACACACACACACACGTGTATATATATATATATATATATATATATATATATATATATATGAAATGACCACCTTTCCTAAAAATACATTTTTTTTTCACTTTCTTCTTCTCTACAAAAAGGGTTTTATCCGAATAAAGAATTTCAAGGATTTTTCTGTATCTTATTTAATTCCTCATTCCAAAGCTTCTATACCAGAAAAAAAAAATCACTAAAATTTTAAATTGAACTCTCCGGAATACTAAATCTTCAATCTGTTTTTAAATATTTCTTTTTTAGATTTTACGAAATCTCAAGTTGAAATGACGCCATGGGATACATCACTTGCCATTCTACTCCATAGTAATATATATATATATATATATATATATATATATATATATATTATATATATATATCTATATATATATATATATATTCTGTTGAGTATCTTTTCCTTTGAGCATTCTTGCTTGGATTTCGATGGCGTCAGGTCTATTTAAAATAGATGTCATTAAAGTAACAATCATGTCACCTTTTGTTCGACATTTTTTTTTTCTTTCTGATTCTCCTTTACATTTTCCAGCAATGTTTTCGTTTGCTTTTATTAATTCCAACATTTTTTTTTTTAAACTCCAATTGAACTAACATTTATTTTGGGGTAATCTTTCGTTTACTTTCATTTTGCAGTTGCCTTTGTCTCCAGCCAAAATGACTGTAACATTCGCATTCATGTTCAACGTCAGTTTGTATAGTAGGCACACGCATTTAAAACGTTATATAGAATTTTCTGTATGGGTTTATGTGAACTCCATTTCCAACTTTTACTAAAAAGGTTGTAAATTAGAATTGCATATTTAGTTCTCATTGATAAGTAATGTAATATTCAACATTTTTTTTCATTTTTGGTTTGGTGTCGTTGTTTTTGTTTAGCGGCATATCAAACCCTTTGGATTATTTAATGCCAAATATTTTGTACGCAACTTTATTTTTTATTTTTTGTGGGGGGCGGATATAATAATGGTCTACAGATACAAGTCTTACTAATTAATCATACTTTTCCAAGGGTATTTGTGCGTAAGTGAATATCACGAAGTCTTCTGGGATTGGAACTCAGTTCTCCTATTAAAAAATCCAATGACATGTCCCGCAATTCCAACTTACAGCACCTGGTATTCCCAAGTGGTCACCCGTCTAGGTACTGGTCAGGCTCGATGGGAACCGTGCGCTCTTTGTTAGTCTTTTAAAGATTAGACCGATTCATATTTGAGTCTTCTGGGCGAGTATAATTCCCGAATTAATGTGGCAATTAGTTTGAATTTAGATATAAGTTTGTTTCTTTTTTTAAATTTATTTATTTGCAGAATATGATATTCGTTTCTTTCTATTCGAGTGTTAACTTTTAACTTAGATACATTTTTATATCCTTCTTCATGAAATCTAGTTAATGTCATATTTGGGGTGTTAG
>CAHIKZ030004700.1:95000-107500 GCA_903632075.3 Acanthosepion pharaonis | reverse complement strand
TGGCAGAAGTGCGAGTAAAAAGTGAAATTGGCGAGTCGAGTTCAAGATCCAGTCGAGTAGGTTGCGTTCACTTTCTCACTAATGGTATCAGGAGAAGGACTGATACATCTTTTTTTCTGCCACGCTAATCTAGAAGCTAAACAGCAGGGTAGACTGGACTCAGAAGTTCTGCGTGGCAACCAGTCTAAGAGAAGGAAAACTATGAATTTTAGTCATAGCAATCAGTAGATAAGGAAGGAAAGGGATTTAGAATAGTCATATATTTGTCAACGACTAGAGGCAAAAGTGAATTTAAAAATGGATTAAAAATAAGATTGGTTCACCTGGAATTTTTACGTATTTTACGTATATATATATATATATATCAGAGGCGAGATTGTATTCATAACTTTTTCCTTCTGTTCTTATCTACCTATCTATCTATTTCAGTCTGTGCATATCGAACTATATATCGCAGTCTGTTGATATCTATCTATATATCTATCCTGGTTTTTTTCTATCTATCTATCTATCTATCTATCTATCTATCTATCTCAGTTAGTTCATTATCTCTCTCCTTCATCCTCTCTCTCTCTATCTATTACATGATATATTAATGTCAGAATAAGTTGAATATTTTGCCATCGCCTTGGTAATACATTTTTTTTTTTAAATTCTGACTTGCATAATATAATCAGTGGGAGACACACGCATGAATATATATATATATATATATATATATATATATATATATATATATATATTTATAACATTGTGGAAAATTTTTGACTCCATCGATTAATTTTATGTTTATGTTGATGCGACTAAACATGCACACAAACGAGAGATGCTGGGAATTTTAAATTTAAATATCAATTTGTATATCTGTTTTGTTCATATAATGTATAGCCGATTTTATTTAGATTATTTTTTTCCTTTTTGTTTCCATCACATTTGTTAGTAATCATTTCACGTATATCTGCCAAGAATCGTGAAACTTTGTAAGAACTCGTACGTAAATTTACTGTGGATGAACCAGCAATTAAATCACTTTCGAAACATTTTTGTTTTAATTGTTTTCTCCTTTAATTAAAAGAAGCATTTTTTTTTATATCAAAATTGTTGTCGGTCTCGTTACGCTAAACGCAAATGTGATATTTTACAAAACATCACACTAATGTCTTGTAATATATCACTTTTGATTTCATATAATATTTTTTCTTCAGGTTTCTCCTTTATATTCTTTGTGGCAATTATTACAGATAATAGAGTAAATTCCTTCTTCAAGTTTTAGCTTATTGTTTTGCTTTGTATTGATTAAATCTTTTACTTTTTTAAATGTGACTGTGACAAATTGTATGTTGAGTTTAGTTTTGGTAGAGATAATGGGTAGAACAATATGCTTCTTGATTTGTTAGATTTGTCAGAAGGAACCGCTTCGCTATCTTGGAATATTTAATGAGCCTTTTGTGTCGCAATGAATATGAAATAGGGTACTGGATGGTCTAGAAAGAATTTCCAATGTATTTTTCCTCTTTGTGTAAATATTGAGGGCTGCAAATTCAGGGTGCACTTAAGTAGAATTCATTGATCATTCCAGATTTTATTTTGTTGTTATGATGGGAATAGAAATTTATTAGGTCATTTTTATTGGTTGATTTTCGGTAGACATTAAGATTTAAATTGCTGTCAACTCGGTGTATCATGAAGTCTATGTAAGGGAAAGTATTTTTTTTTCTATTTCATATATAAATTCTATTGTATGATCGACTTTATTTAGTTTCCCTATAATATCAAGTAAAACAGTATCACGGGGATATATTAATAGAGCATCATCAATATATTGAAAATATGTTGATTGTTGATGTAAAATATTTCGGAAAGGATCAGATTCGAGAAATTTTAAGAAAATATATGCCATGACTCCACTGAGAGGCGATCCCATGGTGATCCAAATTTTTGTTCATAAAAATTATTAAATGTAAAATAGCATTGATTGTTAGCATAGAATTTATGGTTACATCTAGAAATTTCAACTGTAAAATGATGAAACCTTACTGCCAATCTAGTACTGCGCTCAAATTCATAAAATCTAGATACCAAATAGGACTGTTCATCAGACACTTTCCATGAAAGTATTTATAGAAAAGGCTGACTGAAGCCGAGATGCCAGGTCAGAACCATTAACATTGCAGATTCTTCTTCCATTTTATTTAGAAAGTCTAAATACAGTAAAGGTTTGAGTGAAACTGAGACTGATTAGGCGCTCAAAGCATGAAGCCTCATATTTCTCACACTTGTTGGAGCAAAAATGGAAACAAAGATTTCGAATTATATCAAGATAGTAAAGCATCTCCAATTGGCGGAACACTATCTTCCTCAACTAATATTAACCTGTTCTTAATATATATCCACACGCTTAATATATATCCACACGCTTACATATATATATATATATATATATAAATATATATATAAACTTACATATATACCTATGCATTTATGTTCATACAATGGTGAATACTCATAATTAAAAACATTATTCCGCATAAAACCCCTAAAGAAATACAAGGGAATACCTGCATACGGGCATACACTTTCACAAAACACCCGCACCATTCAAATATTCCCATATAGGCGCATGCTCACCCATAAATATGTACACGCCTGCGCACATATAAAAATACATCTAAATGCACAAAGAACTAGCTTGCCTTCGCCTATCACCCAGCGCATACCCTTACCCCAATAGACAAAACATGCCAATAAAGCAAGCATATCATTCTATTTATGTTTCAGACTTGGGCGATGTTTGCCGAACGATGTCACCCGCTTTCCTGGCAAGAAAAGGATTAGCAAAATGTAGATGTGACTGATACTGTACGTGTATTAAGTGTCTGACATATCCGATCCGCGTCAGGCCATAAAGAACGCAAAAAGTGAACATTTTGGGACATTAGAAAAGGGAGTGGGGGAGGAAGATGGCAAATGGATTTTTAGCGCCGGTAACATTCAACAGTGCCAAGTCCCGTAACTGCTATCATTCATTGAGCAAAATCTGATCCTAACTCAAAAGTGTCTGTTTTGATGAATGTTCACGATTGTAAGAAAGAAAGAAAGAAAGAAAGGATTTGGAGAAAGTGGGCAGTAAGAAAGACAAATGAAGAAATGAAAAGAAGGAAGGAAGGAAGAAAGAAAGGCGAGAAAAGAAAGAAAGAAAGAAAGAAAGAAAGAAAGAAAGAAAGAAAGAAAGAAAGAGGCAAATGAAGAAAGAACGAACATTCGGAGGAAGGCAGGCAAATAAATAAATAAATAAATAAATAAATAAATAAAGAAAGAAAGAAAGAAAGAGGCAAATGAAGAAAGAACGAACATTCCGAGGAAGGCAGGCAAAGAAAGAAAGAAAGAAAGAAAGAAAGAAAGAAAGAAAGAAAGAAAGAAAGAAATTATTTGGAGTAAATAAGCAGATTGAGAGAGACAAATGAAAAAAATGGAAAAAAGAAGGAAGGAAGAAAGAAAGAAAGAAAAAAGAAAGAGGATTTGGAAGGAATGGGCAGAGAGACAGAGAAATCAACAAATGAAAAAGAAGAAAGAAAGAAAGAAAAGAAAGAAAGAAAGAAAGAAAGAAAGAAAGAAGGTTTGGGAGAAAATATAAGAGAGAGACAAATAAAAAAGAATGAATATTAGGAGGGATGAAAACGGAGAAAGATAAGCAAGAAAGAAAGAAAGAAAGAATTGGACCGACAGAAGAAAGGAAAGACAAAAAAAGAGGAAAAAAGCAATGAAAAAAGAAAACAAATAAACAAATGAACTAACGAACAAATTGTAGGAAATTGGTAGGGAAAGAAATGAAGAAAATGAAAGAAAAAATGAAGAAGTTGCGAAAAGAAGTGAAGCAAATAGAAAAAGGAAAGAGATTTTAAGGAAAAGAAGTATATTCAGGTAAAGAAATGAAAAATAAATGCAAATGAATAAATGCGAAAAAAGAAAACAAAAACAAATAAGAATAGTTTCAAATAAAAAAAATGAAATGATTCAATTTAATAAATCAAGAAATAAAATACGAAAGAGAAACAGACTGGCGAAACGAGACAAAATATATAATAGATAATAGATATAACAATATGAAAGAAAACTACAGAAAAATAAGGAAATACAAAAATTTAAATGAAATATAAACGAAAGACAAATACAAAAGAATAAAAAAGAAAGAAAAAATATCTAACGTTACAGCAAATAAAAGAAAAGGTAATGACTCTGAAGAATGGATGAAAATCGGATGACTTTGAATGGTAGAAATAGATATATGTGTGATTATCGATAAATATCTGGACAGAGGATATTCATAATGATAGGTTTGAGTCGTTACAAACTTTCTTTGGCACTCGAGTGAAGTTGGCGCAAATCTTAGGACAGGGTTGGGATAAGAATCAAAAAGAAAAGCAACCCTTCAATGCCAAAAACGATGGCAGCAAATCGGGAAACGCGGACGTGGGGATGATGAGTTACAAATAGAAGATGGAAAGAGACAGACAAGCAAATGGCCGAATGACAAACTTTGACCAAACAGTCTCATGAATCAAAAGCGAGAGAAATATTTCGGCCACTGGACACGACGGGGCCCCGGACAAAGGATGAGAAAAAATCCGGTAAGCTTTCAAAAGGGGTTTACTGATAATTATTGTGTCAGGCGGCAGATTTTCCTCATTTAAAAAATGTATTTCATAGTGTTATTGAATCGTAAACAAATAGTTGGCAGAAATCTAAACGGCACTGTAAAGAAAACAACAAAAAAAACGTTCCTACGTTATTTCCTGGTTTTAAAGTCAAGTAGTTCCTTGTATATTTAGAAGATTGACACAGCACAATCTTCCTACTCCAATTCACCATTTTGAACCATACTAAGTTAAGTAATGGTAAAGAATTCATAAACTATGTTGTTAAATTTTGTAAGCACGCGTGTGTACACAAACATGCAAATACAAACACACATACACACATATATATATATATATATATATATATATATATATATATATATATATATATATATATATATATATATATGTTTTAATGCTCAGATTTGAATTGGATCAGAAAATAGCAATATTAAAAAGAGTTCAATATACGTGTGATAAAAATAAAAAATAACATGTAGAGCTTTTAATTTTAAAAATTAGGAGATCAGTTGATTTTTGGTACCTTAGTGTCAACCGTATGGTATCCTCAGACTATTTTTATCACTTGATAAAAATGGCCTGAAGATACCGTAAGAATCAACTGACTTAATTTTTAAAGTTACACACACAAATATATATATATATATATATATATATATATACATATGAATGATAGGATAGGATAGGACAAGGAACAATTAGGAAAAGTTTATAAATTTAACATGTTTCCCTTTTATTTAAACTTCATCAGAAGTTAAATCTGAAAGAGAAAAGAAACATTTGACATTTTTTTTCATTTTCATATGAGTTCTTTCATTGGCTAAGTAGAACTCATACGTATAAGTCGGGCCTTGGTATTTTTCGTTTCTGGTAGAGTTCATGTCTATAATTCTTGTGTGTTTCTGTACCATAATTCTAGTTAATCTATGCTGGATTTGTTTGATAATTTTTGCGCGTGGGTGTATATAGGTGGCATTTTATTTCTGTCTGGTAGTGTCCGTATGTTGACTAGGGATGTTTTGTGTGGAAGAGAATATAAACTAATTAATTTTTTTCCATCAGTTGGGTGTTAATAATTTCATTGATGTATCTTTTATTGTTTCGCCAACTTATGAGAAATGAATGAAGATGAATAACTATAATTTTATATACACAGATGTACTTAGAGTATAAAGAACAATGCTCGGATTGTATATGAGATCAAAAGGGTTATTTACTGAAATTTTAGCCACATTATTATTTCTCACAGAAAAACACAGTTTATGATATCCCACCAGAGGCCATTGTACCGATGATGACTGGGGCTATGCTGAGGACAGCTTTTTTTATCATTTTACCACAGTCAAGGAAAGGAAGCTACACAGAAGCTACAATAGGAGAACAGGTATTAAAAAGACAGAAGATAACGATTTACATTGCATTTAATTTATTTAAGATCAAATTTGACTCAGAAACAAGAAGCCGGAAGATAGTTCTACGAGGAGTAAGTGCAGCAGAAGAAACTGTTTACATCTAGCCATTTTGACTGTAAAATGATGAGACCTTGCCGCGAATCTAGTACTGCGCTTAGATTGTAATAATTTCAATTTTCTTAAAATTTAGTTATTAGACAATGTCTAAAAACAATTGACTATATTCTCGTAAATGAAATATATTTAGGGATTTTAATTATTTTATTTTTTTTTGTTAATCATTTCACATCAAGCAAGGCAACAAAGCCACTAAGATGCAGGGTGTTAATGAGTGTGAAATAATATAAGAAACAGGAAAAAAACATTGAAGAGCGACGACAATGAAAGAACGGGAATTAAGAAAATAGATCGACATTACATTTAAATTTTTAAAGATCAAACTTGACTGAAAACAAGACGATGGAAGAGAGTTCCACAAGCGAGAAGTGCAGCTGAAGAGTTATTTGCATAGAACTTACGGTCACATCTAGCCAAATCAACTGTAAAAAGTTGAAGCTCTGCCACCAATCTATTACTGCACTATAATATAGGTATTATAGGGAAATGTTCATCAGAACCATGACTATGGCCATATTTATAAGAAAGGTGCAGAAAAACTACGTAACGGCGGTGGGAAAGTGACTGAAGCCGAGATACCGCGTTAGGACCAATAATATTGCAGATTCTTTTTTGGATGCTATCGGGAATTTCTAAATATATAGCAGGGTCACCTGACCATATGTAGCAGAATATTTAATGTATGGACGAATGGTAGACTTATAGATATGTAAGATAGATTTTGTAGAGTAAGAGTGTCTAGTACGGCACAGTGAACCAACTTTCCGAGCAGTTGATACAATATAATATTTTCACTTCATGTTCGCGGAAAACGTTAGCGTTAGAAAGCATAATAAGCCACTCTCTTAGAGTTGTACAAAGCGGGATAAGAATGATCTTGAACAACAAATAAATATTCTTTACGAAGTCTTCCATGAAGTAGGTCTTTCGATAAACCATTCCGAAAGGAACTATGACTTAAAAATTCTAATGAGCGTATTGATGTCACACAGCCTGAACGACTAAAAATAGTGCAGAATGTGGAATTAATAAAATGTAAACATTTGAAATAAATCTGTGTAAGGATCAATTATAACTAATTTAGTATAGGACCAAATGAAATTATGCATAGGTTGCGCTAGGTTTAGTTTTACCCAATACAACAAGGTGCTACACAACCAAAATGTTAATGTTTTTAAATAACCTCATCCGACTGAAAATTTCATATGAATGCCATAATTGGCATATAACTCGTCCAGAAACATCTCAACTATAAGCTTTACACAACTGTTTTCTCGCATCAAGGATTAAGCAGAATTTCAAGCGAGGGAATCAGTTACAACACTTCATAAAATCTTAAAACCGAACTGAGACAGGGCTTTACCAGATAACGAAAACCCACATCACTTGAAGATTTCCAGCAACGGCAAAAACTAAAATGGATAGCACGTGTAACTAAAAGAGAAAAATAATGATATAATTCAAATTTTGACTTTCGAAACTACCACACAAAAGGTTGTGAAATAAACTGCAATCAGTACTAAAAACGTGTATATCACTTAGTGGTCCTGAGTAGCCAATTTACGGAAAATCTATTTTACGAGCTAGGTTTTCTTATTTTCAACTCAGGGTTCGGTCAATGAATTCCGATTGTTTCCTGTATGGAAACGATTATTCTTAACGATTACCTTCACCTTTTATTGTGAGAAATTTGCTTTGCATAATAAAATCTGACATTGCATCCCGGGTATGGATATTTCTGAGCGCAGATTCGGTAGCAGTTTTCGACGGCCTTAATGAGTCGCAAAAATAGATTTTAGTGGGTGTCGCGTGATATAGCTTTTCATAAACTGATGCAAAATATCCACGCTGCACATTCTTCTTTTATGTACTGTGTTCCTTCAGGACGCAGGCATTCATAGCTCTCCACAACATTCTATCCTTAATAGCTCTGAGCATTGTTTGACTCCTGTCACTATTCTTCATCCATTTACATAAGCTCGTCAGGTAGGCTACACGATGTCCAATTTAAGCCTTTTGCCTTCAATATGTCATGTGAGTGTCAAATTCGTCATGAAAGTTTAACTCTCTTTTTGATTTTAAGTATTAGTTTCTGTTTTGACACTATATTCATTAAAACTTCCTCATTGCCCACCTGTATTCTCAGAATCCTTCGGTAGAACCATATCTTTGTTTCTTCCAGTCCCTTCTTCACCAGTGACAAAATTGTCCAGCATTCACGGGTATATAGGAAGGTTTATATTACGTAACATTATCGCATTTTTCTTTGATTCTAACAAAATATTCTCGCTTTTTAATAGTTTGCTTAGCTTTTGGAAGGCATCTTTCGTTATTCAACTGCAACTTTGGATTTTTTGTTATATTTTCTATTGTTTCATTTTGACGTCTCCAATTCTCGCATCAAGAGCTTTAGGCAAGACGTAATCTCAACGTTGGCTATAATTACACAGACAGAATACAATGTCTGCATTTTGTAACAAGCTGACTGAGATGTTCCAGAAAATATTCATCAAAACATATGTCTTCCAGAATCTAGTTCCTTTATAGACCTTTTCTTCGCTTCTCCCCACTGTTTTTTTTTCATTGTTTTCACTCCCAGTTAGCATTCTATGGCATTATCAGCTTGCTCAGGTCGAAATGTGTGAAAAAACGTTCATTTCACTGTAAAAATAACAATGGAAGCAAAGCATTTAAAGAGTTAACTGAATTTAAATTTGAAGAGGGGAATTTATTTTCCATTATTTTGAAGTAACGTTTTCTTACATAGATAATATTGATTTTGGTTCTAAGTATGGAATTCAGTTTCAAAGCATAAGCAAATCGAAATATATTTTACTGAAAAATAATTTGAAGTTTGATGTCGGTTAGAAATATTAGTTCACTTCAAAAAATGGCTGTTTTATTTCATTCTTTTTCTACATTTTTAAGAGAATATTTTTCCATTGCACGACGGGAGAAAAATAATTTTATTTTAAACAATAAAATCAAAACATTCCGATGTACAAAGTTATTACATGTTGGTTTTCCTAAAAAATAACACACACATAACATATGCGCATGCACACACACACACATACACACACACACACACACATGCGCGTGTGTGCTGCGTGTGTATGTAGGATTAGAAAAATGGAAAGTGAAGAGAAAGAGATGAGAAATGATGTAACGAAAACTAATAAAATATATTGTACATATATATATGTGTGTGTGTCTGTGCATCATCAAAAAGAAAACGCTTTAATATATATATGTGTGTGTGTGTGCGTGTGTGTGTTTTATTAAAAACAACAGAATAAGCTTTTTTATTTAATTTTACTTGTGTTCGAACAAATGTTTTCTTTTCTGGACACAGAGTGTGTAGAAACTCCAAATATTCTGTAATCCCGAGCGATTTCGGCTAATACGTTTAGCCATTGTCAAGGATGACTTTATTTGTATTTTATTTCAAGTGGGTGTATACGTTGTGTGTATGTTTCTACGAAGATGGCCACAATGTGTTGTGTTCGGAAAATAAAACATCCCAATAACTCTGGAAAAATACTCACAACCCAAATCTATTTTATTAAAATCCCTTGAGGTATCTCTGATTTATTTCTTATAGTCAACATTACAGGTGACAGAAGGAATAGTACGTTCATGTTTATCATATTATTATTTTATTCTGCATTAGTTAAGTCTTTTATTATTTTACAAGGAGTTGTAACAAATTTTATGCTAAGCTTAATTTTTTTCATAGTTGTAATAGGGTAGGTAGGTAGAATAATTTATTTTGATTTGTCAGAATGGTTTGGTCTACTATTTTGAAACATTTTACGAAATATATATATATATATATATATATATATATATATATATATATATATATATATATATATATAATTGAATGCCAAATTGTACAAAGAGAAAAAGTATTGAGCAGAATTTTTTACCTTATATCCAGAGAATAAGACACATTTACGAACGCAAAAAAAAATTAATAAAAAGCTTAATCAGTCGTCTTCAATAAGCATGTATAAAACAGCCATTCCTTCCCCAAATACGCAATTGCGTATATATATTTATATATATATATATATATATATACAGATAGCAAACTAAGTAGATAGATAGATAGCTGTATATAGAGAGAGAGTGAGTGAGTGAGTTAGTGAATGAGTGAGTGAGTGATAGAAGCAGACCGAGAGTTAGCTACTTAGCTAGCTTGATAGATAGATAGATAAATGTGAATATAATGAAATCAGGTGTGACAGTGACTTGATAGATGTTCTAGTGCGGCTAACAATCGGCCATTTTGATCCTACACTCCAGATCTTTGTCGTTTGAGTTGAAAATCCATAACCAACTGAAAAACGAGCGTACATGACAAATAAGGGCGGTAAGACGAGAAGACGAAATCAATAAAATGGACAACCAGAAAAGAGTTAAGGCAATCGTAAAGAAAAGGAAAAACTTTTCGACTGAAATGAAGACAACAACAAAGGACGCAAAGAAAGGAGTGTTATTTTGATGATGATGATGATGATGATGATGATGATGATGATGATATGAAAAAATGTTGATAACAAGTGTTAGTAATGGTAAGGGAAACGTCATGGGTTGATGTAGTCGCCCTGGTCAATATCTGGACGCCACTGTGGCGCATTTTGAAGAGTCTCAAATCGACATTGAATTCCCCTGACTCTTAAAGTGTGCAGATTCCTTCAGCAATACTTTTTTTTTTCACCGGTCGAACCGATAGCTGCTTTTTATGAAATTTCTTTTTTTTTCTTTTTTTTTTTTTTTTTTTACGAAGATAGATATGAGAGAGTTTGCAAAGGTTGATGTAAAGATGAGTAAAAAAAGATGTCATTTTCCTTTGTTTTCAGAGGCATGAAACGTCAGCGGTAGGGGTGGAAAATCGATATGAATATGGCTGCGTTTGTGCATGAGTGAATGTGAGAGATTTGAATAATGCAAAATCTGTGCTTGTCACCTAAGCTTATATATGTGCCTAAATCAGATACCTATCTATGTTAGACACTTTATCTATGCCATTCTTGTTCTCTATCACTGTCTCCTCCACACATATATATATATATATATATATATATATATATATATATATATATATATATATATAAATAAAAATATAAAGATACAACCATATATGTGAGTGATTGCGTACACATGCCGGTGAGCAAATAACTATTTATTTAATCAATGTTCTAGACAAAACAGTGTTCAATATAGTTAAACAGAGAGATAAATTATATGTTAATAATTACACATATACCTACGTTTACAGTCAGACTCAGAGTTGCATGGCCTCCCCCTTCATCAGTAAGAAAACGTTATAACATTTTGTACTTGATGAATTTGAAAAAACATGAAACATTGAGTCGTACTGTAAACGTAGGTATATAACTCAAAAACGAAGGATTTGCAGACATATGTTTATATCGAAATTTGCCCTTGTTATGATGTGAGGAACCCGAACCCAAAGTTTGTAATTATTTCGATACACCCTGTATGTATGTATTTATATGTATATGTGTGTACGTTAGTCTGGAATTTTCTCCAGGATATTGTAAGGCACTGCTATTACAGTTGTTTCTTATCTATGTCAGATTCAGTATTATTGATGTCATAGTCGTTTTGGGTTCTGCTCATATATCAATAATAGTTTAATAAAGTTGAAATTAATATAATATTAAGAGGACTGGTATTATTCATAAAATAATACCAGACATCTTACATAATGACAGATGTTATGGAGTTGGCAGGTAATGATATATACTTCTTTATTTTTATCAGATTTTATATTAGTAGTAATTTTAATACTACTAATTTATTATTATTATTATTATTATTATTATTATTATTATTATTTCTTGCTATTGAAGCTATATATATATATATATATATATATATATATATATATATATATATAGAGAGAGAGAGAGAGAGATAGATAGATAGATAGATAGATAGATAGATAGATAGATAGATAGATAGGATAAAAAATAGGAGAACCTATATTAGATAATGAAATTTTCCTGTTTCTTAATACTATGCTTGGCTTTTGGAAGGCATCGATCACTATTCCGATTCGCCTTCTAATTTGAGTTTTACGATTTTACAAGTTGAATATACACTGCAATACGATATGCTAACCAGAAACAATCTTTCGTTGACTTAGAATTCAAGCATTTAACATTTTACCTATATTGCCTTTATATCCAGGTTACGTTTGCTACCATTTCGGTTCTCGAGAAGATTCCATCGGCAGGTTAGTGAGGCTGAATGATACTATAAATGAATTACCATGTGA
>CAHIKZ030004700.1:90000-92500 GCA_903632075.3 Acanthosepion pharaonis | reverse complement strand
AAAAGCTCAACTGTAGTACCTTGTCTGTCGTTTTAACGAAACATGCATAAAGGAAGGATTGCTGCCTAATTATACAAATATATATATATATATATATATATATATATATATATATATATATATATATATATACACAGGTATATATATAAGGTTTAAACACCAACTCTATCCTAAAACATTAAACAAAGTTTTAAATAATACTAATGATACTACAAAAGCATGTAACAAATCATTCGGCAAATCTTTCTTCAGAGATTTTTTTGTTGGCAAATTTTATTAATATTAATAAAATCGCCGAAAATATTTCGGAAACTAATAAGGTAGGAAGACACACTGGTGCAAGATCAAAATATAAAATATTATTATTATAAAAAATGTTTATTTAATTATATAAATAAAATTGTTTTCTTATTTGTTGCAAAAAGACGATTTTGTTTTTTGTTTTTGTAACAAATAAGAAAACAGATTTATTTATATAATTAAAAACGAATAAAATTGATTACTAAACTGAAGAAACAGCAAAGCAGAGATAAAATACATGATGAAAATATATGATGGATGTCTACTCGCCCCCAAAATAGAACGACCAGATAATCTGCAATGAAAGAGATGATCTACACCAACCTCCTGGTGCCCAGTATTGGATTATGTGAACTTTCAGATTCAGAAAACCTTGATCTAATCACTCGAAACCAGTCAAGATCATTGGAGACTATGTCGTATACATTACGATTAATATCGGGGTAAGAAACAGATGTGGTCAATAATGCAGAAATCATAGCACTGTGATATGTCAGTGCTTGCATTAGCGAGAAATCCCCATCTAGGTACTAGGTACTATATATATATATATATATATATATATATATATATATATATATATATATATATATATACTAAATTCAGCTCAAGAAAGTGGATAATGACACTAAGACGCAAGGGGGTGTACTGGGAGTGAAAGAGAATGAAAAGACTGTAGAAGAAACCGGAAACCTATCCTAATCAAGAAACAAGGGGTATACCACTACTCCTGTTGAAAAGGCTGGGATGGAGAGTGAATATATATATATATATATACATATATACATATATATATATATATATATATATTAAACATTTTGTCATTGAGAAAAACAGACGACATGCTAAAAAGGATGTCATCATTTGTTGAACCCCTACACTACTTTAACTGAACCTCATTTTGAAAGTAACTCATATTTTGATACACAGGTTGTCAATGAAAATGAATGAGCTACTACCTCAAAATGATTGAAATTCCCGTAACCTTAGCTACTAATTTCAAGATAGTATGTGCTTATAAACCCAGTAAATATCAAAATAAGTTATTCCAAAAATCGCTTGAAAATGAAACAGTATTAAGGATTTTAATTCAATTCTATAATTAAATTTAAAAGTTTAGTTTTAGTTTTTGATTTTAAAACATGGTAATTCCTATGTAGCGATGGATCCATATTTTTAAATTAGTAAATTTATAATATTTATGCTCTACAGAATTGTATTGAGCTCTGTTTTTTTCAAATATAAATAATTAATTTGAACATCGGATTATAAATCTTACTGCTCTTTCTCATTATTTTAATATATATATATATATATATATATATATATATATATATGCACATAAGAGAAGATATAAGAGAATTGCGAGCAAAAATACAGTCAACTACGAGAAAAGCAACAAAGTACATAAATATTTATAGCAGCAAAATTTCATATGAAAAATACTAAATTAAAATACTACAATTAAAAAGAATCTTTTTCAAAATCTCACAAGTTACGTCGCTTGCATAGAGGTAAAAAAATATTTTGAATTTACGGTGTTAATGCATAACACATTCCTAGATCTGCAACCCCTGTACTTACGAAAATAAATATTATTTTAAAGAAAATTCTGTAATTTTTCAAGAAATTAATTCGTGCACTTGAGAGGATTAAATCTAAAATAATACGCATTAATTATTTAACCAAACAAGCATATATATATATATATATATATATATATATATATATATATATATATATATATATATATATCTGTAAGCAGTTATTCACAATATCTAACTTCGCCTGTATATCTGATGTAGATAAAACGAATGCTGAGACAGGTATTAACCAAGACATTGTTGTTAAGTTTCTTTCATTACTTATCTAAACGTCCTTTGTTCAGAGACTTGGCAAACGTTTCGGCTACTTAAATTTTGATGTTCCACACCGGCTTAAGAGTTCATATCATAGCATCTGATAGTCAAGAGAGATAGGGGGAGGATATAAAATCTCGAAGACACAAAATCGACGTATCGTTTAAGAATTGGTTTTATTACTGATTTTCGTTTGGCAACAATGCCGGTCTTTGGCATTGGTTCCTGTAGAAGGTCACTGATTCAGAAAGACATCTTAACTCTCACTTGTGTCCATGCCGTACAGAAATACTCTTTCTTTTATTCCAGGATACCCTCTCCTTATCCTTTACGCTTCTTTT
>CAHIKZ030004700.1:50000-85000 GCA_903632075.3 Acanthosepion pharaonis | reverse complement strand
AAACGAATGAAATAAAGAAAGACAGAAATTACGAAAAATGTGTAGAAAAGTACAAGAATAATTACGAGGGATGGATGAAAAGAAGAAGAATGTCGAGAAAAAAAGAGATATTTTTACCCTGTACATGGCCCGAGAAGCACTCCAGGTAGAGTATTACAGAGTAAGAGTCATAGGTTACACTGATATGCGGGGAAGATAATGGCTAACTCTAGACACGATGAGGTTAAGAATGTAGTGATTGGGGAAGCAACCTCTTGGAATCGGTTCAAAAAAGCAACAGTTCAGTGGAAGAAGCTGCCCGAGTGTAATTTACATCTCACCAAATTATTACGAAGTGAATGAGTGTCATTCTCTACAATGTTCATGGGATGACGAGTCTTAACCGTGAAAGATCTGGAGGAACTAAGGAATGTAGTTAATTTAAACAATTTCTATCGAAATAGCGATACGTTTCGTCTGTGGGTAAGGGTTGTATACTGGGAAACCATTTCTCACCCACGAGAGAATTAAGAATAACAAAAGAAGAGAAGTCACAACGAGATACATAGAGATGGAAGCGGAAAAACAAAGGAAAAATGAACGAGAAAAATTTTAGAAGCTGTGGAAAAAAATGTACCGATTTTTATGATCTCTTAATTATCCAACTTTTCTAGATATGATTTCTAATCTTCTCAGCGCTGCTACAATTGTTTCCGGGGCATTTTTTTTTTTGACTTATGTCAGTAGATTTCTTAAGACTTTGATTAATATTTTATGTTGCATCAGTACAGTTTCGTTCGTTTCATCAATGCAAAATGAGAGAGATTTATTGCTTTTTCAATTTGGACAACGTATTAGAATAAAGGAAGAAAGATACTTTATAGGTGTAAGAAAAAGGGAATGATGTAGAAAACCCTAACCGATGAATAGAGACGAAGATTTGATGATGTAGCAAGGTGAGAATATTGACATGTACATAAAACTTAAGTATAATAAAAGGAAATATATATATATAATATATATATATATATATATATATATATATATATATATATATATAAAAAAAGACAAAATTTCTTTATATATTAAGAATATATATATCAAGAACAATTATTTTCCTGTAACATATCTATCTATCTCTATCTGTCTCTCTCTCTCTCTCTCTCTCTATATATATATATATATATATATATATATATATATATATATATATATATATATATGTCAATGTGTGTGCATATATATATATATATATATATATATATATATATATATATATATATATATATATATATATATATATATATATATATAGTATATAAATATAAGAAATTATATTCGTACGGATGGGAAAAAAGGTATAAAAAACGAAAGTCCAGGAATATGTACGTTAGCCGAAAACAATCGTCTAGCATGCAAGTCCAAAGCCCAAAGAAAAAAACGCTGATACGAGTAGGCAAAATAACTAAGTATATATATATATATATATATATAAGATAAAGAACAAATGGGAAACCTTTATCTATCTTTCACTTTTATTAAAGCATCGTCAGAGAATCATATTTTGTTCGTTATTCTGTCAGATTCCGATCCATAACTTATCTGCATTTGCTCGCAATACATACATATGAAAAAAGTATTTAAATGTCGCTTCATCCGCGACTAAAATTTTCATGGCACGTAAATATGGTAATGTTACTGACACACAAAAGGCAAGGGATAAAATCGTAATACTATAAAACGATACATAAATATATATATATATATATATATATATATATATATATATATATATATATAACACACACAAATACACACAGAAGGATAGAAAGTATTGTAAATAACAAAAATTAAGACTGATATCAAGATCAACTGGCGACTTTTTTCAGGACTGAAGATTGCGTTGAAGCATGGAACACGTTATTTTTTATTCAGTGTCGGCCTAAATGTCTAATATATATATATATATATATATATATATATATATATATATATATATATATATATGTTTTATTTAAAATATATTTTTATTGAAAAATATATATATATATATATATATATATATTAAAAGAAAAACAAAAAATTACTAAAGAACTCTGGATTATTTACATAACGTGTTCTTTCCTATCTTTCTATATATTTGCACACACACACACACACACATATATATATATATATATATATATATATATATATATATATATATATATATATATATATATACAGTGGTCCAAAATTAGGAAGACAATAAATGATGAAATTCGTTTGAAGTTACATATACAATTATATTTACTAATACAATTATCTAAAAAAATTAGATAAATTTAGTTATAAAATTTTAAATATTATACCACATATACCATAGTTATATATGTCTATGTCTGTGTGTAGAAAACTTTGTTAGATCTCATGTGCTTTAGACCAAATTGAATAGAGCCTATTAACGCAAATCTTTCTCAGACTCTCGAACCATTAATATCTGTTCAGTTTCGTATCCTAACGTAAACAAAGCAAAAAAAAAGTTATTGAACTTTAGTTATTAAACCGACATATTTTAGTACGTAAACGTTATTTTTAGTGGTTACCCATATTTGCGTCAATGCTATATTTCTCTTTACTAGGACGAAAATATATAAATATACTGCACAGAATCCATCTCTTCTACCCACTAACCTTGGGTAAAATAGTAGAACAAGCAGTGTCCTATAACCTTAGGTAGCACCTAGTTTAGAATGAAATTCTGAATTCAAACCGGGTCACACTATCCTAAAGTGTGTATACCTGCGGCTGTGTTCCGCTTGTGAATTCAAATTCCCATTGAAATTCCTAATATTCGCACGTCCGAATAAATACAACTTCTAATGCCCTTTGTTATCTTCGGATGTGACGTCATAAAGAACTCATTTGTTCCATTGAGAACAAGAGCAACTAACTGTATGTAAAAAGAATGCTGAATGTTAGTCGGTAATTGTTCAATGTTGGTACCACCTTTCATTCCAGCTAATGATACAAGAATTCAACTCCTTCAAGATCCATTACAATGATCTGTGCTTCTTATAAGGAGAGAAATCTACATGCATTTCTGACTCAATATCCAACTATGAATTAATTGCATTGACAAGGAATATGTTTTCATGAAATGATAAAAAATAAGAGACGGATAAAATAGTTGCTTTGTAATTATTTATAATAAATTACATATATATATATATATATATATATATATATATATATATATATATATATATATATATATATATATATATATTTTGATAAAATAATCGTTAAAAGACGGAATATTAAATGTATATGAAGAATATATGAGATTATCGACATATTCCAACAGGTTGTTATATGGTACATATGTGTTAGGATCATTATGACATGGGGCGCGTTTTGTAGGTCTCCCTAGAGTGGATGTGGTATTATGGTGCAAGGAGGATTGATTGATGACGGACGATTTCTTATGGTGAATGAGTAAATTGTAATGTCTGAATGGGTCGTGAATCAAATTAGCTAGGTATAAGATAGTTAGTGAAGACCAGCCCTACCCCCTCCCCCTTTTCGGCCTTGTGCCACAATTTTGTATTTTTTACAAAATAAATCCCGGTTGTTATGTTCTCTTTCATGCACATACGCTAGAATAACGAAAAGATGTTCGCCTTTCTCCACTCGCCAGTAAGCTAAGAGTTAACAACAAGGTAGACTGGGTTCTCTGCCTCTGGTACGCAGCAAGAAATGAACATCAAGGATGCAAGAATAGTCAGTCATGAAGAAGGAGAGCCCCTGGAGCCAAAACCGATTTGGGTGGGTCTAGTAACCACGCCCTGATAGTATTGTAAATAACAAAAAGCGAAAACAGAGCCGCAACCTAGTTTTTGGGACACTCTACAGGTTACTTTAGCATTCAACAACATCTTCCTCTTCTTCTTCCTCATTTTCGTCCGCTCTGTGTCTTGTTCTTTCAGGACGAGCGCGATCATGGCCCTTCACAACTTCCAATTCTTTGTAGCTCTTAGTAAATTAATATAACACCTATCGATCCGTTCTATTTTACGTGAATAATAAGTAAGAACGATTTTCAAGGACACAGCAAGGGATATAGAACTTTCACCTTCTCAATCAACAAAGCGAGAATTTAAATGCTAAACTCTGCTTAAGATTTGAGTGTCTTTTCTAAGACGAGTGAACATCGCAGTTACTGAACAGAAGTGTTACTGGTATTCGATATGAGGATAACACCTGACATGTCCAATTAGAAATAGAAGGTACCCGCAATACATTAGTAGACTAACAGGCAGAATTCATGTCACGGCAATTACGGCAAACGCTACGCTTCGTCGATAATGACGATGCTAGTTCACATCGGTTTTAATTGAAAGCTGATTCTAAGAGGGAACGAATGTAATTTTTTTGTCTTTCCCAAGCTGTTTTTTTTTTTTATATAATTATTATATTCCCTTCTGGGGAGAAAGGAAAAATAAAGTTGTTGAGAGAGAAAATGAAAGAGAGAAAGAAATCTGTTCGAGTCTATAGGAAGAAGGAAATGAAGAAAGAAAGAAAGAAAGAAAAAACGGAATAAAAATTGTAGAAAAGAGGAGGAAGAAAATGGCAGCAAAACAAAAAAGAAGTGAGAGTTAATGTAAAGACTATAATATATAGTAGAATAAGAGAAATAAAGAAAGAAAGAACAACTGAAAAGGATAAAGAAAGAAGGAATGAAAGAATGAAAGAATGAAAGAATGAAAGAAAGGAAATATGTAAGAAAGAAATAAAGATAAAAGAGGAAACAGAGTAGAAGAGGAGTTTTAGATTGTTTACATTTTTAAGATTTATCAACATTTTTGCAAGTTATTTAAAGCTAAAAAGCAATTAGGAGTTACTGATATAAGACCTACTAATTAACCCATAGCTGTTGGGAGAAGAGGTGGATTTATACTATTCCAAGAGTATTTGCGAAGAAGAAGAACGAACGAACACAAAAGAAATATGAATAATAATAATATGAAGAAGAAGCTGAGTAAAAAAGGAGGACGAAGACAAGTGCATCAGAAGAAAAGAATGTTAAAGAAAAGTCGATGAGGAATTGAAGCAGAAAACAAAAAATATACATGTACAAGAAAAATAAAAGAGAAGAAGGAACAGTAACAAGAAATAATAATAATAATAACAGAAGATTCTTCATCTATTAAAATCGTGTCATAAAAGCAATAAAATAAATTAAAATAAACAATACTAACAAAAAACATACAACGCAATAAAAAAAAAATAGTTCATCTGTAAATTCGAGTAACGTTAAATTTGGTCTGTATCGTATTTGACATTCTTAGAACCAAACAGCCCAGCCCGTAAAAAACGAAGTTACTACCAGTTTTTATATGTGTTTTTAATTGGTTAAATACGACATGTTAATGCAAAAGGTAGTTAATTTATTGGGATAAATCTCCACAAGTGACCCCAGAAATTGAATTCCATAGACGAGTTAGTGTTGTGCAAGTAAATGGGATTTTGGGATTGTCTGTATATTATTCACTGAAACCTCTTTAAACATTGAAACATAAAATACACATTTAAATGTCTAGCGACTGCAACGTGTATATAAAAGTTTGATCAAAAATGCTCTGCACTCATCAGTAGGAAAAATGTCCTACTCGATGTCAACCTAAGGCTACATCCAGAAAAAGCAACGGAGGAAAACATTTAGGAACTCAGTTGGTCTGTTCTACACTCTCACGCTAAATTTACTTTACCTTGTTCTAATTAATTATTACATTTTTTTTTTTGTTCACTGCAAAAACTTTGAGGAGAATGTGGGAGATAGCAATAGTGAGTTTCAGATTCCAAAGAAATCATAAGTCCATGGTTATAATTTCAAAGCGTCATGAATCAGTCACACAACTCCAACATCAGAAAACGCCGAGGTCGTAAATCAAAAAGATTAAACATCTACACCCACAGCTCGCAACGCCCAGTCTACCTTCTTTCCTCACGAAGAGCCATGCAGACGTTTGGCCCAAAGTAGCTTTTTTTTTGGGGGAAAGAAACATTTTAACTGGTCTAGTAGAGAAACGCAGGCAATTGCCATATTTTGAGGCATACTGAATCCAACCCGATTTTTATCTGATTTTCTTTTTCAACAGATAGCACAGAGAACACAGATTCTTTTTTGAGGTAATATTTTGTGTTCTTCATTGCTAAAATAATTCTGGCTAGTTTTTTGGGGTTTTTTTTTAGATTTTTTTTTTAATAGTAACGCAAGAATCTTGAGTCATTATTTTTAAAATAGCTTCGTCTGATAGCTCTCGTATGGATGTCATGCCTGACATCTAACTCATCCAGAAATGTTCTAAACTATCAACTATATATAGATGTTTTATTAGATCAATGATTAAAAACTGCTTCAAGCGAATGAATGCTTTAGATTTAAAAGACTGCACTCCTTCATCAGATCTTATAGACTGTCACTGCAGAATCATTTTACCAATGAACAAAAGCCATATCACTTGAAGACACTCAAGAAAGACAACTAAAATGGATAGCAATTGTAACTAGACGGGTAAATAATGATATAATCAAGATTTTGATGTTCTACACTAGATTAAACAAAATGTTAGGAAGGAATCTTCAGTCAATAGTAGAAAGAACAGTGACATTGAACTTGACTTAAAATGGTTGATACACAAGGTCATCCATGAAAGAATAAAGTCATTCCACCAAGAAATCTTGTCGTTCAAAGTGGAATTCTTTGTATAGTATCGTATGCAAATTAGATAGACACGCATAAATAGAGAACAATTGCCAAACATAGAGGCATTACTTAGGAAACCCGTTTGCTAAACATAACGCAGAGAACTGTGCTACGACTGCTACCACACGGAGAGATATACCAAAATAAAACTTTGATTAGTGAAAAAAAGGTTCTTGTTGGACGAGACTGGTATGGAAGCTGAAGCAATTACCATATTTCGAGGCCGACTGAAGTTGAACTGGACTTGATTCTGATGTTCTTTGTCAACAGACAACACAGAGAACGCGAATTATTTTCCGGCGTAAGATCTTGTCTTCACCTTTATCGCAGAGGAAAAAAGAATTTCACATGGAAGACTGCAGAACTTTATTCAAAACGTATCAAACGGCTGCCTTCTGAGTGGCAACAAGTCAAGTGAATAATGTTGAATATACAGGATGTCCCTAATATCGGGACACATAGAAAATCTCATTAACTATATTTTTTTACCTTCTCAGATTAAACATCGTTTTGTCAATAGAAGAAAGGACTTCTTTTGCTGGGGTATGTTATGGAGAAGGTATATTCAATGAAAATCACAGATGCAACACACTTGATTAAACGTATAAAGAGTGAATGTGCTAAAATTGGCGGCAACGTGGAGTTATTGCATAGAGATCTCGTGGATCTTGAAAAGCACATCGACCTTTGCATCACAAATGATGGAAATCAGACTGAATATGTTATTTGTTAATATTTCAATTCAATAAAATGTTGAAAATTTAATTTCTTGAAAATATGCATTTTTGCCTGTGTCCAGACTTTAGGGACATTCTCTATAATTGAATAAAGTGTAACTGTACTTGTTTTGTTATTTGTTGTTCATTAAGAATAAAGTTGATAAACAAATTGAAGATTTTTTATGACTATGTAACGAGAGACAAAAAGTTATCTCCCCTGTACGCAAAATAACAATAAAATCTAATTATAGATATTCACGAGAATAGAAAACTGCCACGCGACCTGACGAGACATAGATACCGTTAGGCGGGAAAGTCAATATTGCTCTTTTTGCTCCTGGATGTTAAGGTATTAAGAAGTACCAAGTTCAGGCTCATAAAATCCTGGCAGATAAGTACAAAATTTATAGTGTTTTTGTCTCCAGTCTTTTGCAAGTTGATACATGCTAACCTTGTATTAAGAATTTCAAATATAAAAAATATATTCCCACAAGTGTTTTTAAACGAATGCTTTTGTGTTTTGTTTTAACTGTTCATTTCTTTATGTTGTCGTATGTTTCATATACTTTAAACGATGTCTATGTTTCATATTTCTACACAACACCTAAAACTAATAGATTGCCTACCGCCCGACGCCAGAAGGCATAGTCAACACAGCTGTTAAACTCTCTTAGGGGGGAGAATAAAGGAATTAATTACTTTTACCAAAGTGAACGTAAAAGCAACAGATTAGGCTGAAATTTGAACTCAGTTCTTTTATTTCTCTTTCCTCAATGGTAACCACTGCGTCACCTACACATTCTGAGGAATAAGTGAGATATTTATTAACTTTGGCTTAGTCAGGGAATAAATATAGGCCACCCAGTGAGACTCGCATTCACTATCGGAGTGATGAGGCACAAAATTTACTTGCTGACCAAAGAGTTAAAAAAAGAGACCACCAACCCATACATATATTCAGCCATCTTATGTTTAGAAGTTGAGATGATCAACAATTCTGTCATGATTTAAAATTTCCCTTCAGCAACATCTCCGCCGCCCAATACATGTCAGGGTCATTACAAGATAAAGGATTGGATTTGTTTATTGAAAGAGTAAACGTAAGATCTGACCGGGCGAAAAATTATTACCGGTGTCGGGCGAATGATGGTTCTTCATATAAACTGTTCCAGCTAACGAGAGCGCCCAAACCATTTATTATGGTTTTTTTTTTTTTTTTTTTTCATTGGTGTAAGTCATATGTCAAAAAAAAAAATGAGAAGAAAAATAAAGAAAAAAAAAAAGCGAACGGCTGCCGGGTGGAACAAGAAATGTAATGTCCCACATGTGAAGGGTCAAGATACTCTTGTGAAAAATATATTGCGGTTCAATGTTGAGGGCCCAGATTCGCATTCATCTTAATCGACAACATCCCATAAATAAAAATGGAGAAACAACATTGATTACGCACAAACACGCATGCACACACACATATATGTATGATGATGAAAGTCTTATATATATATATATATATATATATATATATATATATATATATATATATATATATAGATGGATAGATATACATATATATATGATGATGTTATTCTATAATGTATATATAATCTATATATATAATCTATAGATAATATATATGTAAATATATATTTAAGTAGATATATAGATTTCCATTTCTCTCTAAATATATTATATAAGAGCCTAACGATTGCGCTCAAGCATGAAACAGTCTGTCGCCTCAATGTCCATTTTTATATTTATGTATGGTCTATCCTGAAATTGAACTCATTTACGCATATATATATATATATATATATATGCGATATATATATATATATATATGCGATATATATATGCGATATATATATATACGATATATATATATATATATATATATATATATTATCCATATATGTAGAGAGAAATTCGTATGTATATATATATATATATATATATATATATCTTATCCATATATGTAGAGAGAAATTGTATGCATATATATATATATATATATATAGAGAGAGAGAGATATATACTACTAATAAATATACATTTTGAATATGCATATTTATTATTTCTATAAAATTTAGTTCTCTTTTTACATTGGGCATATATATATATATATATATATATATATATATATAAAATTTGATATTTACCTACTTATCTTTGTTTAGTGGTTGAACGCAGTTTCCAGGCGTGAAGTACATACTAATTGAAGTACTTCCTTTGAGACTCCAACAAAGAAACAGATTGATATAAAAGGAGTTTCGTTATTTCTTGCTCCGTTGATTTCGAGACACGTGTCAAACATCACGCGAAATACGGAAAGCATTAAAAAAATTTCACAAAAGTGCACACTGTTCAATCGGTTCCCTATATATATATATATATATATATATATATATATATATATATATTAATCTGTATCACCCCATGAAAGGTAATACAACCACTACTACGCAGGTAGGAACAGAAACCGATTAGTCACGAGGAGAAAAATTAGCAACCAGGAGAACAGTTGATAACTATTGATGTTGCAATTAATTTTTTGATGTATAAATTTGGATGGAAAGCATGGAGCCAGACGGCAGTTTCACAAGAGAGGACTGCAATAAAAATATGTTACTGCTATATCTAGCTAGCTCAACGGTAAATTGATGAGATCTCGTCACCAGTTTAGTATTGCGCTTGAGAGATATCGAAATATATAGATATAGACGTATAGCTAGCTATGAACAGACTGGCATACACAGACACACACAAACACGCATATATATATATATATATATATATATATATATATACATATATATATATGTGTGTGTGTGTGTGTGTGTGCGTGTGTGTGTGTATGTGTGTGTGTAGGGGGAGAGAGAGATAGAGACAGACAGAGATTGATAGACTTACATAGCTAGATACATCCATACATACATAGACACTAACTTATGTCTTGAAGAGTAATCGGGGTGAAGAGAAGAGAGTAGTTCCTGCCAAAATCACCCGGATAGTCATACGTAAATATATATAAACAAAAGTGCGTTAAATGTATCTTTCTCAGTCGGTTTATATCGGATTATATCGAATAATCTCCAGATGTGTTTCACCATCTGTTAAGATATTCGTCTTTGTTTATTATTGAGTAATATTGTTCCCCGGACAATTTCTTCTTTTAGAACTCTCCCTGATGGCACCAAATTGAGAAATAACATTTAAGACATGTGCAAATTAAAAAGTCAATTAGTTCTGATCACGCTGAATACTTGAGTAAGCCTTCTTGCATATAAACAAGAGAAATTCAAATTGAATGGGAAATAACAATAATAAAATGATCATATCCATATCCGTCTCTTAGAAAGTTAGTAATTTAGCACGGATCATTACGTTCTGTCTGCGAAGAAAGCTGGAAGAAAATATCTATCGGTGACACTGTTTCGTTTTAGTAAGACAAAGAATGATTACTTTGGTAACGAAGAAAATAATACTGAGCTGTTAAGTGACATCTGTCCTTCTTTACGGCAGCGAATGTTAGACGATTTCCTCAAAGATGAAGAAGAGACTCGAGGCGACGAGGATGAGGTTCTACAGAAGGATGCTAAGGATATCATGGACCGAGCGTGTGAGCAGCGATGAGGTCTTAGAGAGGGTGCAAACAAGTAGGAGTCTTATACTTAGCATCAGGAAGAGGCAAAAGAAATTCCTGGGACACATAATGAGGAAGAAGGGCCTGGAGAATCTGATACTCACAGGTCGAATAGAGGGAAAGAGAGACAAGGAAATACAACGCATGACATACCTAGCAACCTTAAGCAAGTGGATGACAGAACGTGTTCTGCGGGAGGTGGCAGAGGGAAGGAAGCAACTTGTTGAGAAACGCAAGGGATAGAGGGAGGTGGAGAGCCATGATCGCCTACGCCCTGAAAGGACACGGCACATAGAAAAAAGACAAAGAAAGCATATATAAGAAATAAGTAAAGAACTAAAATAATTACGTTTGAATAGTGAGTTCGATCCACACTGGGTACCCTATACTGTTGGGCATTATGCTACATCTAGGCTACGCTTAGAAAATCAACACAAGAAAGAAAGAAAGAAAGAAAGAAAGAGAAGATAGAGGTGATAAAGCTCTCATGTGTTTAATGTCTGCTTCAGTGAAATGGAAACCGAGTTAATTTCGATTCTTTTTATTTGTATCCTCTTACTTCTTTAAATAAAGATCTTTAAATATTTTGTTAAAATTGTTTATCTCAAATCTTTAATAAAGCTCTAAGGTAATTTTAAATGAGGAGATATTTTATGACAACAAACCTCTGTTTTTCAGGGCATTATCCTTTATAGAAAAGGAAGCAAGAATTGGAACTAGATAGCATTATGACAGAAAGTGTTGAAACTTCTAAGGCACATGATATGGAAACAGAACATAGGATATTTGACGCTCACAAAATATACTGAAGGGCGAGAGGCAGAGGAATGCAGGCCACGTCTCAGCTTTTGTAAACGGTTGTCAAAACAGGGATTAGGAGAGATAGTAAAAAGACAAACTTTAATAATAGCTACGAAACACAGGAATTTGTGGAGAGCCATTATCGCTCACGGCCCATGCAAAAAGAACGAGCTTGTGTAAATGTTTGGCAGAACAAGTATTAAGAGAGACATCAAATAGATAAATTTACTAAGATCTACAAAAGATAGGAAATAGTGGAGAGCCATGATCGCACACGTTCTGAAGAGACACGGTACATAAAAGAAGATGCTGAGCAGATTTCACCGTTTGTGGGAGAGATATGGCGGGATCAAAAGTTTGAAGAAGACTAGTACGCTCCAAACGTCAGTCACGATGACTTCGTGTTAACACAGTCATCGATGAACAGTTCCGTAAAGTTAATTAATCAATACGTGAACTGGTTTTTAAGCCCTTTTCAAAGCCAGACACCTGGATCTCATCATCAGGTTGATAATATCAAAAAGTCACCTTCCTGGCAAATAGACCATAGGCTGTTTTTAACCTAGTCTCAAACAGTAGATTCTAACCCTAAATGAGGAATTTACTTCAATAATTTTCTTAAAAAATACATAAGAGAAACTTCAAGGAAACTAAATAAAGGATTATGTGAACACAAATGGGATATTTTACAAAACAATACGTCAAATACATTGGTTACCCACCCTAACGAGACTAACCAAAATTTTGACATAACAAGTGCTACTCTGATCAAAGGAGAAACTAATCCTTATGACGGAAGTGTCTAGAGAGTTCCTTAATCACAATGCCATCCACAGTAAATACGCGCCCTGGCTCTTACAACATTTTACTCTTCCTGGCAAATCTTTTATTATGACAGTGATAATAACAAACGTGATGGAAAGAAAAAAAGAAAAAGACTCTAAATTAATTTGGCTAAATATTAAAAAAAATGAAAAAAATTCTAAACAAATTTCTATAAACCCAGCACCCGAAGTTTGTGCGCATGTGCAGTCGCACCAACATGACTAATTCAGTTCGATGAATTCCTGAAGGACGAAACGTATCACAAGTAAACATTTGCCGCTTTGGCATACAATTTCCCTCAATATATATATATATATATATATATATATATATATATATATATATATATATATATATAAAGGAAGCCGAAAGCTTGGACAATATTTCTTTTTACTTTTTTTCTTCTGGAATGAACTTCGGACAATTCATGGCGGGCTTTTCGACCATAAAATTAACCGGCATAAATGTCTGTCGTTTTAATATTTGCCTTGAATACCATTTACTGCCTAAATATACAGAATATGTATATACACACAAATACACAAACACAGATATATATATATATATATATATATATATATATATATATATATATATATATATATATATATGTGTGTGTGTGTGTGTGTGTGTGTGTGTGTGTGTGTGTGTGTGTGTGTGTGTGCGTTCTTTCCTTATCCTGTCACATATGTGTGTATGTGCCTGTGTATTTATATATGAATAAGTTTGATAGAATGGCACATGAAAATTGGGATAAAGTTTGCCAAGCCATTTAGAGAGTCTCTATCACGAATGCTTTAAATATATATATATATATATATATATATATATATATATATATGTATGTATATTTCACTGTATCCTATTGACAGCTGAGCTTTCCTCTCTGATAACATCGACGAATACGTGCTTTTAGCTGATTAGCAAATTTGATAGTAAATTGTTTGGAAATAATCTCATGTATAGACGCGTGTTGGGAAGCGAGTTTATAAATTTAATCCTAACTGAATGTACGCAGATGTTTGTAGAAATTTGATATATACACGTCGCTGTCTATATTTATATAAGCAGGTCTTATTGCCCCTATGCGTATGTAGAATCATGTTTCTTTATCTCACTATTTGATGCATATATATATATATATATATATATATATATATATATATATATACTTGTGACACGTTTCGTCTTTCAGGACTTCATCGGACTAAATTTGTTATGTTGTTACGACTAGACATGCGTACGAACGAGGGGTGCTGTGGAGTTTTTAGAATTTCTTTTTTGCCAGCCGAATTCAATTAGCATCTTTTTATTTCCATCACTTCTATTAGGAAGCATCAAACACTGACAGAATATCTGCCAGGAATTGTGAAATGTTGTAATAGCCAATAGGGCACAAATTTACTGTAGATGACTTTGTGATCGAGGCAAAAAAAAAAAAAAATTAAATTCTAAAACCTCCAGCACCTCTCCTTCCTGCACATGTGTATTGGTACCAACATGATAAATTTAGTCCGATGAATAAGTAAACTTTATATATATATATATATATATATATATATATATATATATATATATATATATATATTATGAAATGGACAAAGTCCGACAATTTATTTATTAAAGACATTTTTTGTTTAACGTTCTTTTTTATAGATACAAGTATTTAAGTAAATGCTCTGTTTATAATAAACAGTATTCAGGCCGGTAAATGTTATTTAATACTGTTTATTATAAACAGAGCATTTACTTAAATACTTGTATCTATAAAAAAAAGAACGTTAAACATAAAATGTCTTTAATATATATATATATATATATATATATATATACATAAAGCATTTGACAAATAATATTATAAATTATAAACTAAATCTTAATATCAGCTAAAAGCTTAAAATATAAAATCAACTGATGACTCAATGCACAAATCGACAGAACCTAAATATAATATAATAATAATCCGCTACACAGAGTTTCATGTAATGCCAATCATCAGTCGGAACTATTCGTTCCTGCAGGTTTTGGCAAAGTTAATCCTTCTTCGGACAAATAAAGAACTGTACCCAGTAACAGAAACCATGTAACAAAGAAAATGGATAATTCATGTTACTGGAAGAGAAAATTATATCATAATCGTGTTGTTAGCATCACTACAAATAGAACGCGAGAAAGAAAACCACTATCAACAGCGGAAAGAACGCAGTTTGAATTGGACTTGATAAAAAAATGTTTGATGAGAAATCAATACTAACTATTTGGTCAATGAATGTCAAATATTTCCTTACAGGAAGACGGCTAATATTATCATTACTTGAAGTAGAAAATACTATATTGAATCAACTGCTGGGTCTGCGGCTCGGTAAGTTAGTTCACTGTGTCGTGTCATCTTCCATTCGTCCATGCTTAAAATATTACTGCCCATATTATATGGGCCCCCTGCTATTTACTTTGATATCCTTGATGAAATCCAAAGAATCATCAATATTATTAGTCCTGACCACGCGGCTCGGCTTCATTCATTTTCCTACGGCAGTAAGTTTGATTCTCTATGTCATTTCTATAAATGTTTTCATGGTAATAAATTATTCGCTCTGATTCGTAGTGTTTCTGAATTTAAGCGAAGTACTGGACAGGCGTCGTGATCTTATCAATTTACAGGTGAGCTGGTTAGATGTAACCGTAAGTGTTCTATGCTAACAGTTTCTTCTCTCGCACTTCTTGCTTGTGGAACTCTCTTGTAGCTCCATGCTTTCCAGTCAACTTTAAAATGTAAAAAATTTAAAAGCAATGTCAATATATATATATATATATATATATATATATATATATATATATATATATATATATATATATATCGTGGACTCTCCTGTTGTATTCGTCGTATGAGGGTCAAGCAACCGACAGTTAGACACCAGCACATGTGATTTGATTATAGTGGTGAAGGTTTTGTGCAGAACCATCCACATTTTTGAAGGGTCGAATAGAGACCAAACAACCCTTCGCAGGTTTTGAATTCAAATTGTACTTCTCCTAGACCAGCTGCCTTCCAAGGCTATCGAACACAGTCTGTCCTGCTATTTACCCATACCTAGAGAAGAAGAGGATTAATCCCTTTCCCAAGGATATTAGCTCGCAAGTCAATGTAATGGATTCGAATGGAATTCGAACTTGGCTCTCAATCCAAGCCATTATCCACTACTCCACCGTGCCGCCTACACACACACACACACACAGATATATATATATATATATATATATATATATATATATATATATATATACAGAGAGAGAGAGAGATTATCATATCTCGCTAACTAGATAGATAGATAGATAGATAGATATGAATTGACTAGTATAGATAGATATGACCAGACTGCGATAGATAGATAGATAGATAGATAGATAGATAGATAGATAGATAGATAGATAGATATGAATAGACTGAGATAGATATGAATAGACTGAGATAGATAGATAGATAGATAGATAGATAGATAGATAGATAGATAGATAGATAGATAGATATGAATAGACTGAGATAGATAGATAGATAGATAGATAGATAGATAGATAGAAAAGAAAGAATAAATATATAAAGAAAGAAAAACATTTTTTGTCCTTTATTTCCTTAAAATCCTTGAAAATGAATAAAACAAACAAACAAATAAATAAATAATTCCGCCTCTGTAAAAAGTTTAAAGTAATGTCGTTTTTGATTTTCTCTTTTTGAAAGCCAAATTCTTTGCACCAAAAAAAAGACTTTATCTATATTTCCACAAAAGCTAGAAGCTAAAATGTTCGAATCTATGCTGCATTGAGATAAGACAAAATGAAAATAAATGGTCTCCGATGAATAATTAATAACCGAATCAGAAATCCTAAGACAAACAAAATAAAGATCGAAAGGAAAATATGTTTCTTAAACGGCATTAAAGTTGCAGATGAAAACTTTCAAATGAGGAATGAAAAGAAAAAGAACTAATAATACTAATTTAGATGAATTTCTCTGAACAAACAGAATGCATTTTCCGGTCATATTGATAATCTTCTGATTTGCATCGAAATAACCTTTTTCATTGAACATCGATAAAATTCGGATTTATAATTCTTAAATTATCATTATGATTATAATGCGTAATTGTCAGTTTTTCCTCAAATCTATTTCCCTAACCTGCAATAGTTTTGCCAACAACAATTATCCTCTTCAGAGAAAGAAGCATAGCACCAATGATTATAGTTATGACTACTTCTTCTACTAGTACTACGACTACTACTACTAATAATAATATTGATAGTGGTAACACATGAGTAAACATTCTTGAAGAAGAAATCATCGATGCTGAAAAGATGAAAAAAGATCACAAAAGTCTACATCAAAAGAACAAAAAGGTACCAGAGACCACACTACACAGGATAACCTTTCATAAAGAAATAACAACAATAATAATAATAATGATAATAATTTGTAAAGTATATCTGAAGATTTTCAGAAACTATCAAAATACAAGGATCTTGAAGCGAAAATTTCGAAAATGTGGCATATGAGGACATCAATAATTCCAGTTGTAGTTGGAGCACTCGGATAAATTAGAAAAGGTTCCGATAGAATCATCGAAGGGATTTCTGGTATTCCATGCCTTAAAGAAATACAAAAATTATGAAGAGATTTATCTACGCAAAATATTTGTGATCTTCGGTTTCCGGGCAGGGTGGGGTATTTTTACAAAAAATCATCAGTGGAAACTGCCACGAAGGCATTTCTGACCTTAGGTCTCTGGTTGGGGCTCGGGAAAGAAATCTGTATACAAAGAAATAACAACAACAAAAATAATAATAGTGGTTACAAAAGCAGGAAAGATGAAGAAAAAGTCACAGAAGTCTACATGAGTAGAACAACAGATATATTACAGATAAGATTTTACAAGAGAAAGTCGATTAGATAAATATTTGGACCCCTTTTAAAGTAGAAAGAAACTAACTTCAAAACCTCAACTACAAAAAAGAAAGCTAGCGGCAAAGCTTGAAGAAGAAGACTATAAAATATAGATCAAAAGAAAGAAAGAAAGAAAGAAAGAAAGAAAGAAAGAAAGAAAGAAAGAAAACATAATAGAAAAGAGATAACACGAAAAAAGGAAGAAAGAAAATCATGGAGACAAGTAAATAAATAAACAAAGAAAGAAAGAAAGAAAGAAAGAAAGCAAAACTAAAAGCAAGAGAAGGAAAAAAAGCAAGAGTAAAATAAAAAGTGATAAAAGACAGACAGGTAGAAAGAAAGGAAGAAAAAGTACAATGTTAAGAAAAAACAAGAGAAAAAAAGGACGTAAAAGACAAAGAAACAAAAAAACATGCGAGACAAAGAAAAAATAAGGAAAAACATAAAAAAGAGATATAATGAGAAAATAAAAAAGAATGAAAGAAAAACGGAGAGACAAATAAATAAATCCAAATGAAGAATAATGAAAAGGGAATAAAAGAAATGAAAAAAAAAATAAGGAGAAAAGAATGAACGCAAGAACGAGTAAAATAAAAATGAAGAAAAGTCAAGAAAGACTGAAAGAAAGTGCAATGATAAGAAAGAACTAGAGAAAACAGAAAGTGAATGATAAATAAAACTTTTAAAAAAATCTAGTCAAAGAAAGAAAAAGAGATCGATGTAAAATCAAGAAATAATGAGCAAAAAAAGAAAAGATCCTCGATAAAAGGAAAAGATAAATATAAAAATAAGAGTTGTCAAAGAAAGGTAGAAAGAAAAAAAATATGAATGAATGAAAAATAGCGAGAGAGGAAAAAAAACGAAAATGAAATATGAAAGAAAGGAAGAAAACAATTAAGAAAAAAAGTATGAAAGAAAGGAAGAAAGCAATTAAGAAAAAAAGTATGAAAGAAAGATCAAAATCAAAGCGAAGACAGAAAGAAAGATAAAGGAAAGAAAAAGAAAATACAATGATAAAAAAGAAGATGAGAAAAAAAAGTGCAACACAAAGTAAAAAAGAAAAAAAAACAATTAAAAGAACAAGAAAGAAAGAAATAAAGAAAGAAAAGAATGAAGGAAAAGAAAGAAAGAAAGAAAGAAAGAAAGAAAGAAAGAAAGAAAGAAAAGAATGAAGGAAAAGAAAGAAAGAAAGAAAGAAAGAAAGAAAGAAAAGAATGAAGGAAAAGAAAGAAAGAAAGAAAGAAAGAAAGAAAGAAAGAAAGAAAAGAATGAAGGAAAAGAAAGAAAGAAAGAAAGATTGAGCAAATTAAATGAATGAAAATAATGAATACAGCCAAGATGACAAGAATAAACAGTGAAAGAATTAAAAAGAGCAAACTTGAAATATGTTCGGGAGGAAAATTACAATAATCAAGAATCTCTACAGGCAGCAAACCGTTTTGCATCCTGATAGGAAAAGAATTCAGTAAATATACAAAAATAGAAAGGGGTGTAAGACAAGGATAAGTCTTCTCGCCGGATTTATTCGACCTCTACAGTGAGGAAATTCTGAGAGAATGAGAAGTCCTACCAGGATTCATTATTGGTAGCAACAATCCTAACAATATAAGATAAAGCAGATCACAGTGTGTTGATAGCAAACACGGAAAGAAATCTGCAAAAGCTCCTACAAAAGTTAGCGAATGAAAGCGAGAAGAAAGGATTAAGTATAAACAGACAAAATGCACGGATATCAACAAAAGGATTAGCGCAAACTACTAATTACAAATCGGGAGATACTAAAATCAAACAAGTATAAAAATTTAAATATCTGGAAAGTGTTCTAACAGAGGACGGAAATTGCGATACTGAGATCCGAATATGTATTGGGATGGCAAAAAATGCTAAAAGTACACAGATGTAGGCCTTAAGAAAGTTTTATGCAACTGAGAATACAAGGTTTTCGTATGGTGTCCTTTTATAGTTCCAGTAAACAGAAATAGCTCTGTCATAGAGGAGAGTAATGAAACAAGGGGAGACCATTCTTGATTATTCATAACAGATGCATTCCAAAAGTTTAGCAGTGTGTTAAGAGACAGAAAAATTTCGTGAGAAACAAAGAAAAGAATATTGAAATGTTACGTGATATCTGTCCTTCTATATGGCAGTGAATGCTGGACAATCTTCTCAAAGATGAAGAAGAGACATAAATCAACAGAAAGGTGTTTCTACAGAAAGATGCTGATGTTACCATGAACCGAACATATGAGCAACGACGAGTATTTGGAGAAAATAGTAACAAAAAGGAAACTTATACTAAACATCAGTAAGAGGCAGTTGGAATTTATAAGGCACATAATGAGGAAAGAAAGCTTGGAAAATAAGATAGTCACAGGATAGATTTAGGGAAAGTGACACAGAGGAAAACAGCGCGTAACTTAATGAGCTTAAGTAAAATGATGGTAGAACAGGGTTTGGACGAAAAACCAAAAAAGACATAACTTTTTAAGAGGTACAATGGAGAAGAAGATGTGGAGGTCCATGATCGCCTACGTCCTGAAGTGACACGCCACATAAATATTATTAACGAACAAGAACATGTTTTAAATGGCAGAGAAAAAGGATATTCCAGAAAATAGAAATAATTGAAAATTAGTAGAAAATCAAGGAATACAAACGCGAAAATAAGAGAATGCGAATTACATTGAATTAGATTGAATGAAGAAAGAATAAAAACATCTTTTAACCATGAAAGAATTTGGGATAAAAAGACCAAGGTAAGTACCTCCACTAATTCTGCATACGTCTAGTTTAAAATGATTTTTTTAAAAAAATGATAAAGGGGTAAAATTTACTATTTCCAGTAATACTCTGGAGTGTATTTCAAACAGAAATTATATTGAACGGAATTGATTTTTTCAGTAAAACTGATACAATCGGCCATTGTGACACATTTGTAAACAAAAGTTAATTCACGGTTTTAAAAATGTTGGCAAAATAAAATATATATTTCTGAAACGTTATTCGAGGAAAATTAGCAAATTTAAAGTTAGATTAATCTGATTTGAAACAAATATTATAACATTTCTTAACCACGATGTTTTGTTTTTTCTTACGAGTAGATTGATTTATCGGCCGTCTAACGTGTTGACAAGTTAAGTATGGTGAAACAGAATAGCTAGCAATCAATATGAGTTTTTATTACTTTTTTGTGGAGGTGGCGGACAACCCTTAAAACACGTGACTTTTTAGTGATAACATCAGGTAAGAACATTCGTACTTTCAAATTCTGCATGTATATGCACGTACACAAGCAAGTTGAAATTATTTAAAAAAATATTCGGGTTCGTCAGATGACAATAAGCTTTATAATATATGATTAATAAATGTAGCTTTACTTAATAACTATATTTCCTAAGAGTTACACCATTGAAACTTAATTTTAAAAGATGCAAAACTTTATAAATTATTCAGTTTAAAATTGTAAAAAATGAACACAAATCTTGTAAAACTTCATTTTCCATCGATTTATTCTTCAGACAATATTGTCTTTAAAGTTATATATTATTCATGAAAGCAATTGAAAGCTTCTCTAATTCAATAATATCTTACTTTTATTGATTTTTTTTTTTTTTTTCAATCCAGAACACATATTCGGTAAGACGAGATCCGATTTTGAAAAAAGAAATCGGTGATTTAAATTCTTCAAAGAATTCTGCTTTTATCTAATATGGTCCCTAAAAAGTTTCACGTTGAATTTCTCAAGTTTTCATAAAATTAAATAAGGGGGTGAAACACAAGTAAAAAATATATTTTTACCAAAATTTTCTCATATAAAAAATGTCAAAAATAATTTCATTCATTTGTGAATAATTTAATTAAAATCCGACAATTATTTCATTTTTGCAAGAATTTCCAAATTAAAATATTTTGCCAATAAAACTGTTTTCATTACGTTTGGAGCATGTTTTCATCACGGTATACTGATTTTTTTTAGCGATTTCGTGGAGGTACCTAGACAAAGGTAAATTAAATTTTCCGTAAAACGACGCTGTATTTGTTTACCACTCGCCATCTTTCTCACTTTCTTCCTCATCTTTTCGAGTTAGTAATCGCTTTCTCTTCAATTGCATTCCCTCCTCTATTTATTTTATACATTCACCGCTCTTTATTTTATAGCTTTTCAAACAACTACACTATCCAATTCCTCTTCATCCTCTTTATCTATTTCCCTTCTCGCTCGTTTCCAAACCCAGTGTATCCAACATTGCACTCCACAGGAACGCAAGGTTTATTAAAGAAAAACATTTGACACACAAAGAAGCAGGTCGACGCCTGGCTCGTTAATCATAGCTATATGGCCAGCGTGAATCGCTTTAAATAGCCGATCGTTTCAGATGACGTTCGTTCACCTGAGTCTTACCCCACACATTGCTTGCGTTCAGTGCTCGATAGGAGGCCGGTCTCCCACATCAAAGAAGACAATGGAGATATACTTATGAGAGAAAGGGCTGTAGGCTGCATTAGTGGAATATTTATTTGAGAACCACACCCGATCGAGTATTTGGCAAACTTTACATTAACTTTATAAATAATATTGTTATTTATTTAAAGATTCGTGGAAGCTATTGTAATATTTCGTTTTAAATTTATTCTTATATGTGCCGTGTCACTTTAGAATTTTGGCGATGATGGCTCTCCACAGCTTTCTCTCCCTTGTAATTCTACGCAATATTTGACGCTCTACCGGTTCCACTTTCATTATGTGTCCTAGAAATTTCAACAATATTTTTTTATTTTTTTAATATTCTTTTACTTTACATTTTTAAGGGATTACTTACATTTTCAGTCATTTTTTTTCAGCAGAACCACATATCGCTTCGAGTCCTTTATTCACCAACAAAGAAATTATCCATCATTCACTATCGTACAATTTAGTACTATTTTATTGCTTTCTAATGACATTTTCTTAATGCTTTTTACAGTTTCACAAAGCTTATTTAGATATTTTAATAAACCTTCAGTTGTATGTCAAATACTACGTCGTCTACATTAACGTTATTTTATGTATATATATTTTTTCTCCAGTAAGGTTTACTCTGTACAAGGCACTGGTTGTAGAGGGTTACGTTAAGAGGCAGTTTATACAGATAGGAGGGAAAGATACCGGTTATCCATAAACTTAAAATTGTAGTGATTGTGGAAATATCCTCTTGGGAGTCGGTTGCACCGAGCAGCGGTTTGCGGAAAGAAGCTATTCGAGTGGAACTTCTCAGCGATGGAATACGGAGGGGATGTGAATGGTTTGCTACAATGTGAGTGGCATGTTGGGTCCTTGCCTTGAAGGTCAGGCCTGGCGGAACCAAGGAATATATTTACTGTACTTGATGTCTTCAGGTCGAGTGGTGTAACTGTCAGTTGTGTCTTTTGAGGGCGATTATACATTCTGCCTTCTCACAGTTAACAATCCTTTTTTATTGCTTTCTTTTGATACCTTATCTAGGAGGATTTGCTGTTCTCATTTTGTATCTACCATCAATACATTGTCATTGGCGCATTTTAAGTTATTAAAATTATGTCAAATGATAAATTCGACTAATTCTTATATTACATTGAGCATCGCCTCGATGTCGGACCAAAGAAAAATTCGGTGAGAAGACACATCCTTGTCTAACTTATTTTTCATAATTTTTTTATATAATGGATAAACTTGTTTTAATACATTAAATTCCACTCTGCTTTGGAATACAGGAAACTCGCTAAAGTACCTATCTACCTTGTGGTACGGTCAGGTAGGTGTAGCGTGACAACTCACGTTACACCTACGCGATTTCGGTGAATTCATTTCCTAAAGCTTTATTTTATTATTTTAGAATTATGAAGGCTATATTTTAATAAAATAAATGTATAAGAGTAGGACGGGAGGTGTGGGAGAAGGTGAGGAGAAACAAGAAAGAGAAGGGGAAAAATCAAGTGTATTGGAAATATATCGTAGGGAGGGGATAATATAAATATATAAAAATATATATGTGTGTTTGTGTGTGGAGAGAAAAGGTAAGTGTATATATATATATATATATATATATATATATATATATAAAGTAAAATTGTTTTTTATTAAGTTTATATAAATTTTTATATATATGGGGAGAGGGTTAATATATATATATTACATATATAATATGATATATACATATATATAGTTATACATATATTTATATATATATATCAATTGATTTAAGATTATGTGTAGTTATATATATATATATATATATATATATATATATATATATATATATAATACATAAATGATGAAATCGGAGACTTGAGGAACCCATTGAAACATTGACCCTCTTTGGATTTATATATGCTCTTTTGTAATTATCCATACTAATTATCAAATAATATTATTTATATATATATATATATATATATATATATATATATATATATATACATATATATGTGTGTGTGTCTGTGTGTGTGTATACAATATTCATGCATATAAACCTATTTATACATGTGTAGTTATATGTACATATATATATATATATATATATATGTGTGTGTGTGTGTGTGTGTGTGTGTGTGTGTGTGTTAAAGATCAAATGCAGATCAAATATGGATCGGAATCCAACAGGATGATAGAATAAAAGAATGAATAAAAAACGTATATAAATCTAACCCGTTTCACTTTTATTAAAGCTTCATCTGACATTGAGAGAAAACACAAAAAGACAGAAACACTGGCATTTTCAATTATGCTTGGCTCAGTTCTCATTAGTGAGACAACGTATCATGTGCATTAAAACTGTACATAATTATATGTGTATATAGGTTTTTGAATATTTTTCTGTGTCAAAGCGGGCATCGGATGCTAATGTGTATTTGCAATTGTGCATGTGTGTCTGTCGAGTGGGAGTTCTAGTTTGTGCGTTCAACTGGTTTTGTGTATATATATATATATATATATATATATATATATATATATATAATACAACCAATTATGCCAAAGTGTAATAATAAAAATCTAGCAATTATCTAGCGTAAAAACCTGCTTTTCCACATAATCTCATTCGTTTTCAATGCATTTAATCCAGAAAGTCTTCATTGATCACACATATCGAAAATAATTGAAGTTTTAATCATCAAGTATTTGTACCAGGCTACTCAAATATTGATCATTCCTCGAATATACACACATAACCACACTTTTGTATAGACGTGTGTGCTTACATCGCTGTATTTATGAAGCAACATTTTGCACATGTATGCAGAAAATCTAGTTGAACTTAGTTTTTCAAGAGATTTGAAATAAACTTAATGATGTTAAATCAACATTATTTATTTATTTGTTTTTATTTGTTCTTCTTTTCTTCATTTATTTGATACCATATTATTCTACTCACATTCTGAGGCATTTTTTTTCGTTCCGGATTGGGCGTGTTTAATGATATTAACCAGAATATTAACTTTGCTAAGCCGCAGCAGATTTCTTTTTTTATGTTGACGAAATTCGAGTAAAGATAATCTTTGCTTAATTAAGAGGTTCTCCAGATTTATCGAAACGTCAGCTCGATTATACTTATTGAAAATAGGCTGTGTAGGCAAAAAAAGGAAGCAAACCATATTGTTTACTTTATTTTTAAAAAATGCGAAAAATATGCATATCTATACGAATTTAAGTTTCATGTGAATTCATTCCAATTTATATATAGATGGTAAATGAAAATGCGTACTTAGATTACCATACGTGTCAGAGTACTCAAAAAGAAATAGCTCCAATTGGATTAGATAGATTTGCCTATCGTCCGGTTCACATTCCTCTCCACTATTTTGAACAGGAGTAGAGATTTATCCCTTGTTCCCTGTTTAGGATTGAGTTTTCGTTTCTTTGTAATGTCGACTTCAACTCTATAGTTCTAACGTCTTCGTCTGAACTATGACTTGTTTTTCACTAATTATTTTCTCCTCCCTCAATAAGACTATATAAGATCGCTGATCGTCCGGTCCAGACTCCTTTACGCCATTTTGTACAGGAGTAGATTTTTATCCCTTGTTTTCTGTTTAGGATTGAGTTTCCGGTTCCTTTTAAAATGTACTTCAACTCTATACTAACGTCTCCCCGTGAACTCTGATATTTTATTCACTAATTAAATCTGGACCCCTTCAAGTCTAGAATTAGCTGTTATCTTTCCGACATAGCATCAAGAACTTCACTTCTTAACCTTTCTTACGTTAATGCAACTCCATACAGTTACCTTCTACTTTGAGTGGCTCTTGGGCCTTGTATTGGGTGAACATTAGTAAATCCTGTAAGAATTGAACATAGTAAATAAACAAAGACTCTTTACATGTCACCAAACTAAAATTTACTGCACGACTTTTTCGATTTGTCACTAGAATTTAACACTAAATAGAAATTAAAATTAATAAGATTTTTTTATTATTAGTGATTGACAGAGTATTACAAAAAAATGATGCTATGGTACAAATATAACACTCTTAATATACACGTTATACCACACAGACCAATACGGGTATAGCGCATACATGCATCACAGCCAAATATGCGCATTATGGTAACTCCTTTTGATAAAACAGGTGAGACCTAGTTAGAAATACCTTCAGGAGGCGTAACCCAGTTAGCGCAAACGTTCTTTGAGAGTGTTTAAAAGTATTTAGATGCGATTCCCAAATTTTCTTTGCAACCTCATCTTTCAAACTTACACTCCCAAAATAATTTTCCTCCTTCACTCCCAGTAACAGTGAAACATGTTTCGATTATCTTCCAGTGCGCTAATAGAGTCGAATGCAAGCAAGGACCATAACACCGAGCCGCATACCTGCTCCTTTTATCAATTATTATCAGCGGAACCAGGTTATGTGTCTTCGACAGGCCTTAAGGCACACTTATGTAAATGTTGGGTGTAACGCATCGCTGGTTATTCGAAGTTGCCAACAGTAGAGAGAGAAACATTCCTACAATCTTAAACCAGGTTCTGAACGGCTACCTGATACAGACGTGCACCAATTTCGACGCATTGTAAATAGAGTAGTAATGAACTGTGTGATGTCCATTGTACATATAAGATATAATTTGATGGCAAGTGCATTAACGCGGACCATAGGAGATCGTTTACAGGGACGCAACGTACAAGTCAGCAGTATAGTTTATGTGTCCAGTGGTGTCTAGAGAAGGTCATCTAAATGATTGTATAAAATTTGATGTTGCTTGTTGATGAGAGCAGTTTCTGGTTTCATATAAGTTACAGCCCTTGTCGTTTAGACCTGAGGAGTAAAAACTTCAACAGAATATTCGCCCACAACGAACAAACTAATCTAATAGTGGAACAAGTAATGTGCCATAAATTAAAATACTCGTTCCTCATTGGTGTTTGTGAAGAGATTGTTGAACAGTGTCACGTATAAACAGAACATTTTTCAACCTTTTATCTTTCAATTACTGAAAAAGCAAATTGTTGTCCCAGCAGGATAATTTCTTCCCACCTGATGTACATGATACTCACTATGCTCTTAAAGATGTCAAACGTTTTCCCGGGTCGGTATTATCATCAGGACTGTCTTCAACTGTACATATATAGTAAAAATGTATTCACCATCTGTATACTGGTATGCATTCGAGATTGTTAAGAAGAATAGACGGATATACAGAATGATAATATTACAATGTTTGATTACCGTTAATATATCCTTTATTTAGAACCAGGCTACCTACTGAACTGTATGTTCGATCATTTACTTGAGGAAACAGAAATTGAGGTTGTTTTGTAATGAAAAGTGGATATATTTAAATATCATTTCATCCCATGCAAGGCAGTAAAGCCACTAAGACACTAAGTAGTTACTGAGTGCGAATGAATTAGAAAAAAGAGAAACATTAAGGAACAAGAAAAATCGAAGTGTAATCAAGAAAACAGTAGATATCGATTGTCATTGTATTTAAATTTTTGAAGATCAAAGTTGGCTAAAAAGCACAGACCCAAAAGTGATTTCCACAGGCGAGAAGTGTGATAGAAGAATCTATTAACTTACGGTTACAGCTAGCCAATTCCTCTGTAAATTGATGAGACCTTGCCGTCAATCTAATCTTGTAATAAAGTCTACGTACCAGAACGGAGAGTTCATCCGAACAATTACCATTATAGCTTTTATAGAAAATGTACAGGGAAGCTACACTACGATGTTGGGAAAGTGACTGACTTCTTTGGATTTTATCAAGAAGACCTAAATAAATAGCAGAAGCACCGGAGAATATGTTACGGTAATATTCAAATGCTAAGATGACATAGTGAATCAAATTTCTTAGCAGCAGATCTAACAATTGATTCAATATAATATTTCTATTTCAGGTCTGTGGCAATGGTAGCCCGAGATGCCACAATGAGTTATTCTCCTGGAGGTTGGCATCAGGGGCCTCTCAGATTATTCGTTAACACACACACACACACACACACACACACACACACACACACATATATACATATATATATATATATATATATATATATATATATATATATATATATATATAAGCGCAGCCCAAGCAAGGTGGGAAGACACTAGGACGCAAGGGGTTACAGAAGATTTGGAGTAAGATCAGATAGGAGTGATAGAGGAAAGGATGAGGAGAAGGAAAGTGGATAGATCAAGGCAACTGGAGATATCGATTGACATTACATTTGAATAGTTGGAGATTATAGCTCTCAGGGAAACTGGAATAGGGAAGGGAGTTCCACAGGCGAGAGGTGCGAGATATGAAGCTATTGGAGTAGAAGAGACGGCTACATTTAATAGTTTCGACAGTGACAGCGTGAGAGCGGGATGCCAGCCTCGTAGGGCGCTTGAATTCATGAAGTCTGGGAACCAGCGAATGCAGCTCCTCGGAAAACACACACAACCTGGAATAGCTTATAACTGATCTTTATTTCTTAATGTGATCATCATTTTGAATACCGATGCTGACAGAAAAAAATAAAACCCTGTCTGTAGCTTCTATTAAGCGTAATACTAAGTTAAAATCCAGGTTAGAAGCCAGTTTTTTTTTTACATGATAAAATAGCTAGATGCAACCATAAGTTCTATTCTAAAAGTTTCTTCTCTAGTAATTCTCACCTGTTGAACTCGCTTTCGGTTTTCATTCTTCCCAAACAGCCACGATCTTCTAAAATTTAAATGTAACATCAAACATTGTTTCCAGTCTTCCTAAAGCCTGTTCTTTCTCTGTCTTTTCTCCTCACTAATGTCTTCTTCTTTTCTTTCAGACTCAGTAACTTCTTCCGTCTTAATCACATTATCGACTTTCTTTTGGTAGAATAATTAAAAAAATGAAATGTATTTTAACAAACACTGACTTTTTAATCATTCAAAGTATGAATACATTTACATTTGATATATCTATATTATTTAATGAAACATGTTAGAATTAAGATATGCTGCATATATATATATATATATATATATATATATATATATATATATATATATATATATATATATATATATATATATATATATATATATATATATATATATATATATATATATATATATATATATATATATATATATATATATATATATATATATATATATATATATATATATATATATATATATATATATATATATATATATATATATATATATGACACATGGCACAGTGGATAAAGGCGTTGGTTAGATCCAGTGACAGACCCAAAGAAAGGTGAGTTCAATTCCTGGTTAAGGCAGTGAGAACTTTCAGAGGGAAAATTAGCAGGAGATAACTGATAACTGACATCCATCAAAATATGGCACGTGGAATTAGAACAGTCTACCCCAGCGATCGAAATAAAGGGTTCAGTTCGAAATTCCAACCACCTGAAGAAAAGCCGGGAGCGTACAACAACGGCCGAAACGTTGTGACAAATATGGCGACAAAGATGAGGACAATAGTCCGACTAATGTAAATACTATATATATATATATATATATATATATATATATATATATATATATATATATATACAGCGAGAGAGGGAGGTAGAGTAAATAGGCCGTTAAAGAAATTTTAAGGATAAAAAGCCAAAAATTATATCAATATTATCAATAAAATTTATATTTGTTACTGTTGTAACATAGAAAATGTTACTGAATGAGGAATAACCAAAACGGAGGTTGGAAATGAAATTGTAATCTTCATAACATTAACAAAATACAATACTCGCCAGCGGCACGAAGTAGGTAAACCACTGCTAGTGGGGGACTACTTAGCATATTACTCCCACTTACAATAGTGTCCAACGTATTTATGAAGATTGGGACATACCCATTAGTGTTCATAGGTACGTTCTATAACAATTACACATAAAACTTTTGATTGAAACGAAGCATGAAGAGATAAATTTTAAAGTCGGAATTTTCGAACACGCCTGTGTTCTTTTTCAACTATACGAGAAATATACAAAGAAGTGGCACTTACTCTTTTGAATAATGTTGTTGGTTGAAGGAAGTTATATTTTCTGTGTAAGCGCAAATCCCTGTTTAATCCCTCAATGTTTGAATTTATTTTGAAAATAAATTTCAACTCTGATCTACGTCTCGCCTCTCGGCCGTTGAACGAAGACGCTAAAATCACGCAGACAATATCATCTGCGTTATAATACGATAGATTTAAGTGTTTTGCAACTGTAAATTATTGTTGTTGACCCTTATGATTTTCTTATGGTTGCTAAATCGAAGTCGGAATTCTATAGCCGTGTCTCCCACAGAGTTATCTTGTTGGCGCTTCAGGCAGAAAAGCAAATATACGAGATTTGAACTATAACAATTTAAATCCGTTGGGGATGTGAAATTGCTATCAGTGATGTCTAGAGACTTGGCATCGGGGTTTATTGCAGGTTATATTCCCTTGGTGTGATGGAGAAAGATGTATACTGGATGTGGTTAAGAGTGTGTGTATACTAGGGTACTGGCGGGAAGCGGGTTTTCGTTGAATATTTTTCAAATTGCCTGGACAAGTTTTAAATACAGGAAATCTTTTGTTAAGATATGGAAAAGCTTGTGAATATTTTAATTAAAATATAAAAACATGGGAATCATGGAATTATTCTTTTTTGTTCATATATACATATATATATAAATATATATATATATATATATATATATATATATATATATATATATATATATATATATATATATATTAATGAGAATTGAATCAGACCAGGAAACACTAGTATAAAAAGTGCTTAATACACGAGTGAAAAATAAAGGTAGAAATAACATGTAGAGATTTAAACTTTAAAATTTAGGAGGTCAGATAGAATACGCGACCTTGGTTTCGACCTCACTGCTAATCCCAAACCAAGGTCGCGTATTCTATCTGACCTCCTAATTTTAAAGTTTATATATATATATATATATATATATATATATATAGAGAGAGAGAGAGAGAGAGAGAGAGGACCTGAATGTAATGAGATCGAAAAATATATATAAATTCTAACGTTCACAGCATTAATTCAAAAGAGGGCTAATTACCGATAGTAGAGCAATAATTATTTATTATATTTCTTCATATAGACAAAAGCAACATACTCACTACTTCGTTTCGGTGCATTTAATTGCACTTCGACTGGCGAGAACCAAAATGCTTATAAACAATATATATTGTGCATTTGGCCAGCAATGCCTCTTTAAATACAGTGAATATTAAAATTATTTCTTTGTAGTCATTTAAAAAATATAATATAATGTTTATTGGATTCACAGTAAATTTTTATTGCTCTTATAAATAATTATTAAAGTATTTTCTTGTTTTGTCGGTGTCAGTTCCTCATTGGCTTCTACCAACACCCTGTATATGTGTACGTATATAGATTTCATTTTTTTTTTTTTAGGGGGTGGGAGCGGATTGGCACAAGTACCACTGTTGTTTCATTGAATTGTTGTTGATTTGTTTTACTGTTCTGTTTTATGGGGGTTTTTTTGTATTTTTCTTTTTTCACGCATATATATATAATATATATATATATATACACAGACACATACATATATATATATATATATACAGAGAGAGAGAGAGAGAGAGAGAGAGAGAGAGAGAGAGAGAGAGAGAGAGAGAGAGTGTGTGTGTGTGTGTGTGTGTGTGTGTGTGTGTGTGTGTGTGTGTGTGTGTGTGTGTGTGTTTTACTTCCTCTTATTGTCAAGAAAAAAAATAAATTAAGGATGTGGGCGGAAGAGTATTTTATAGATGAGTCTCCATCCTTATTTTTAAAGTCTGTGTATATTTTTAAAAAACCTTATATTAAATAAAGACGGTTTATTATTATTATTATTATTATTATTATTATTATTATTATTATTATTATTATTATTTTATGCAAGATTCGTTAAAACGACTGACGAGGTGTTGTAGTTAAGTTTTTATAAAAAATTTTCATATGTTCTAATACTTTTTTTTTTCTTTTCAAGACATAAATTATAGAAAAATTATCCGAGTGTTTTATATATCCAAACGATTTCGACTATACTTTTAGCCCTTATCCAGGATGAATTTTATTTTGCCTTTAACTGAATATATAGATTCAATTATGTATATATCTAGAATTATAGGAATAATTTATTTTCTTTATTTAACCTTACAAATGAGAAGGGTCGGTGTGTATAAAAAGAAATCTACATCTGAAAATCTCCGTATTGATTTAAGACTGCTAGTACTCGTCAAAAATATATAGCCATGAATTAATCCCATTTTTTAAAATTATTCCAGCTCGTGATATAATTTACCGTGTAAACTTCAATTTAGCTGTTTAATGATTAAATTTATCCTTACTTATTCTACATTCTCTTTCTTAATATGTGTATGTATGTATGTGTGTGTGTGAACTTGCAAGATCGTCATGTGACAATACTGTTTTTTTTTAATGTAGAGGGAGGTGACTGTGTGTAAATGAGTGTGTACACCTGAACAAAAATCACCACCACCCCGCATTTATATTGTGCGGAGGGCAATTATCTGCTTATTTCATTTGCTTAATTCCATAATTGTTCTGTTGTTTGAGGGCACAAAGTTGTTTGTCCGTAAACGCCGAGTAAGCTGGTTATATGAAATACAGCGCCGGCTCTTGCGCTGGAATAGTCGACGCTACCGAACAGCAGCGGGACGAACTGCGTAATCGATAACGTTGCTCAATTAGACAAGCATCTATATCTCCCTCTTTCAGTTACCCGCTTTCTCTATCTCCTTTGTTCCTCTGCGGCTTATGGCTGCATCACGTTGAAACACCGGTTTCCGTACGGTCATCGAAGTTAAGAAACGTCGAGCCTGGTCAGTACTTAGATGGATAGCGTTTGGGAATACCAGGTGCTCTAAGCTCAGATATGCGGGTGGCTCAGACTTGTTAATCGGAGAGCCGACCTCTAGTTCCCGTTGGGTTTTTCTTTTATATTCACATACGCGCAAATACTGTTAGGAAAGCTATGAATCCATCTCTTTTGTCCCACAAGCAAGTGGGTTAGTAAATAAAACTTGTACGTCTAAACCATTATTATCACATACCCCCCCACACACACACACAAATTCTTACAATGTAAAAATATTCTCTGGTTTTAAATAACATCTAAAGGGTTGATAAGCCGTAAAAAACGAATCAAACAAACGGCAGTTAATGGCTCAAACCTCCTAAATAGTGGATTAAATATTCCCCAGAAATTAATCTGAGAAATAATAGAATTGATGTATGAATATAGCATCAATCAGTTAAGTGACAAATTACATTTATTTGTATTAAGCTCGAAGTCATTTTTTACCACTGATCTGAGAAAGTGTTCGTATAAAGTTAAAAATTTAAATATTTTTGAACGTGTGTGGTGCAATGTATGACATCCATATTAAAGTCTCGATTTGAAAATATTATTTAAGAACATGACACGCGTTTTAAGCGCTTAATAAAATCTGAAGAATAAAAAGCCAACAAAATGATAACAATATTGTCAATAAGTTTGATGATATTTATTATAGATTAGCCTTTTGACGAAATTGAAGAGAAAGATTTAAAGTCGGAATTTTCGGACACACCTGTGTGCTTTTTCAGCGACACAAGGAATAAACAAAGAAGTGGGATATATTCTTCCGAGGAATGTTCTTGGTTAGAGGGCGCCCTATAGAAATTATACACTCTTGTTTTATCTCTCAATATGTGATTTTATTTTGAAAATATATCAAAAACCCCGATTTGCGTCTTTCATGTCAGGGGTTGTAATATATAGATATGTATAGACATATTCAATAATACCGCTGAAAATTATTTGAATTTGTTACAAAACCGCCAGAATACGAATTTGCAGCATCATTCACATTATTATTATCATTTGTTTATGTTGCTACTTGTTTTGTATCCTGGAGAGCTGGGTACAAACTATGGTTTTTACGCCCTATGGGAGAATTATCATTTAATTGATAACACTTTTCTTAGTATATGGGATGTTCCTAGTAGGGCGATCTTATGAGAAACTTGTATGTTGATGTTACCTGGGACACTGTTAGTAAAAATGTCTATTCCCTTTCTCACGAGACCCTGAGCTCCGATTACTATCGGTACAGTCTCAGGCTTCATTCCCCACATCCTGTTAATCTCGATATCCAGGTACTTGTATTTGAACAATTTCTCGATAATTTTCATGAAGGTGTTTCTCTCAGATGGTACTGCTATGTCAATAAGTACACACTTCCTGAATTTCTTGTCTTTTATGATAATATCTGGTTTGTTGGGGTTTTTTTCCCCTGTCAGTTTGAATTGGCATATCCCAGAGGATAGTTACATCGTTATTTTGGTTAACTGTGTCTGGTTGTTGGTCAAACCATTTCTCAGTTGTTTCGATTTTATGCTTCTTGCATATCTTCCGGGGAACATATGTCACTACCTTGTTATGACTATGGGCATATTCATTTTTTCTAGTTCAGGACATCCTAAGATAATATGTTCGAGAGATCCATCATATTTTCCGCAGATGCTGAATTTCGGGTTAATTTCATCCTTGATTATGTCAAAGTGATAGGATCTGGTTGCTAGGCTTTTTGTCCTGTACTGCAATAAATAAGCCTTCGGTCTCAGTTTTCAACCCGGTACTCCTAAGCCACTGGTGTATTTTCTGTTGGTCTACATCTGCTGCTTTCTGATGTGTCCAAGAATTTTGCTCATATGATTTTTGGTACCCTTCTTTACCATACCCATTGCCAAGATCACAACAGTGATAACCTCACTTTTAAGTTTTCCTTAATTTTGTTACTTCGATTTGCCGGTCCCTATAATCTTTTTTTTTTTTTTGGAAACATTGGCATTCTTTGTGCAAATCGTATCAATTACT
>CAHIKZ030004700.1:25000-45000 GCA_903632075.3 Acanthosepion pharaonis | reverse complement strand
CAATAATATTGGTCGAAGAATGCGTCGAAAATAAAAAGCAACTCATTGACTTCACCGTTAGAGAAGTACAAGTCAATTGCAAGAAAATCATAGGATGGCAATAAAAACTGCTGCAAGTAACATTAAAGCCGGAAAAGTAGAAAAATTAACAAAAACAATAACTGAAAGACTGATTAAAGATATATAATATCAAGGAACACATATTAGCATTATTTCCTCTGATATATTGGGTACAATGTTAATCAGATATTTGCATTTATTTAGGGATAAACATGTATTCTGCGTTTCATTTCCAAATAAACTTCTGTCATCCCACAAGTTTCCTTTTCATCGTTTAATTCCAAGCAAGATGATAATGCCACTAAGACGTAAGGAGTTACTGCGAGTGACAGAAAATATGTTAGTCAGTAGAGAGGAAAATAAAAGAACAGGTTTCAGAAAGTCAAATGTTGGCGATTGATGTTACATTTAAATTTTTGAAGATCGTAGGTGGTATGAAAGCAAGGAACAGAAATAGATTTTTACAGGCGAGAAGTACGAGTGAAAAAACTATTAGAATAGAACTTACGGTTCCATCGATCTACATCAACAGAAAAAAACAATGAGACCTACTTGCCAATCCAGTAGTACGCTTATGCATCTGGTATCAGGGATGAAATTTCAGAACAATTGCCATCAAAATATTTATAGAAAAGACAGAGTTAAGCCACGTGCCGGCGGTAGGAAATTAACCGAAGCCGAGATGCCAGTTCAGGACCAATAACATTACAGATCTTTCTTTGGATATTGACAAGAATATTGAGATCTATAGCAGGCGCACCGGAGTAGATGTGGTATTAATATTTAATGGTAGATTTATAAATTTTCAAGAAGGATTTTGTCAGGAAGAATTGTCTGTCACGACACAATGAAATGAATTTTTGAAAAGTAGACCTAGCAATTGATACAACATTATCACTCTAATTCATGGCAGTGAAAACTTGTGACCAAGAAAGTGCAAAGAATTGCTCTCCTGATGATTAGCACCAATATATTTGACAAGGTTTGATATCAACAGAAACTCAGATTATAGATATTCAGCATACAAACAGAAATATATTCTGAAAGTATTACTAACGTCGATTGGATAATGTTGAGGGGTTCTCCCCTTTATACACAAATGGACTCACCCAGTATATACATATACTACGGCTACGTGAAGAACCGAGAGAGAGAGAGCAAGACCGAGGAGTCGAGTCGAGAGTGACAGAGTAAAAGGTTGTAGGTAACCGGAAGAGTGAGGGGTGAAGTAACAGCGTTGTACGAGTCACAGTGAGTGAGCACGTAGACTCAGTAAGAAGTCAGACAGCGATACTTCAATACCAAAGACTGTATATATATTTTGCTACTAACCCGTATTCCTGGAACTACTAACATGCTTTATCAGTTTGTATTATTACGTTAATACATTATGTTCATATATTCATTCCTGGCGTTTGTTATTTATTGGTACCGGATTTCAACCCGGAATCCACAACAGGTAATACTTTAATTTATTGTGAAAAAAAAAATTAACTTGCATAACGTTTTGGGTCCTACTTTGTAATGACCTTTTTTCATGGCCCTTGCATAATCAGCGCTATCTTCTGGCTAAATAGCTAATGCGAGAAATTTAAATTTCAAATAGATCAGTAGGAATTTTCACAGGAAAATATCTCAGAAACAAAAATAACTTCATAGCCTCTACGCCTACTTGATGCGATAGTTTCAGAAACCAGTGTCTTAAAATGCTTTAGGACTTTCATTTTGAAATACAGATTGCTCGCTTACTGCCTATCTGGCTTTATATTAGAAATCCCGATTACGTATCCCGTAACCCATTGTAGTCATAGGGCAAGATAGCCTAACGAAGACAAACCCTCCTCAGCCTGGTTAGAATTCAGAGTTTTCATTCTCTTAGACTGGTTGCCATTAGGTCCAGTCTGTCTTGATATTTACTCATAGCTAGTGGGGAGTGGTGAAGAGATGGAGTCATACTTTTCACGAGGAGAATTTGAGCGAAAGTGGATAAAACTAACTCGAATGGAATTTGAACACGTCTCTCCGATTTCTTATTCCGATCCTCCATCAATTATACCACCGCACACTCACATATTACTCATCCTCTTACCACTACTTTACCATGTCACTCAGTAACTCTTTAGCTTGAGTGGCCCTTAGCAATAGAGCCACTAAGGTGCAAGGGGTTACTGAGTGTGAGAGAATATGACAAAACAAAAAAAATCATTATTAAAAAAGAGAGAACAATAAAAGAACAGGAATTATTTCGGCATGAAGACAACAATTGACATTGTATTAAAGTTTTGAAGGTCAAAACTGACCGAAAAGTAAAAAGCCAGAAAAGATTTTCAGAAGCGAAAAGTGCGAGAGAAGACACTGTTAGCATAGAACTTACGGTTACATCTATTTCAACTGTAGTAGTAGATTTAATTTTTTTTTTTTAAAAAGTGTGGGTAACATAGAGGAAAGTTCATCAAAACAATTACCATGAATTTATTTATAGAAAAGACACAGAGAAAATATGTTACGATGGTGGAAAAGTGACTGAAACGGAAATCCTGAATTTTTTATGACGGATTTAGGATAAGTGCTTTTCATTCGAATTCAAGATCACACTTTCTGTTTTGGAGAGATTTATCTCGAGACCTAAAGTAATAATAATGCGGTTGGTTACTTAACTCGGATTTCCAATTCCTTTACCTACTAAATACCGATTCAGCTCGTTTACAGTCCGAGACTTTTAATTATGTGTTTGCTTTTTGAGTGATCCCAGATGATTTCTCAAAGAAGAATTTTAAACAAAACTTGCATTTTGAAATAGGCAAGGAAAGTATTCATCCCTAAAGCCTAGAAAAAAAAAACTTTCTACATTCTTCAAATATCAGAGCAACTTAGAAAACATTTTTTCTAAGAAAAAAAAAAACATATTTACGTCTGGCAAACATGTGTATGTTTATTCGTGAACGAGAGAATAATTTCTAATTAAAAACATCTCCAAATAAATAAAGATGTATAGCTAGCCACTCGTATTCGAGGATACTCGTCGACAAGGGCGGCTAGCCAATCCCTATTGTAGATGCTTGCTCAGGCGCATTTGTGTTTATTCAGCATCCACAGATCCTATTTGTGGTTTATACTGCAACTATGCTGAGCAGAACGTAGTTACAATTTCTGGGAAAGAGCTTATTCGAACAGGGCGAGCATGCACAAGCTGAAAGGTGCCGTTCGATAACAACAGGTAGTCTCCTTCCTGACAAATCGACCATGGTCAGATTCGAACCCGAGCCTCATGTTCAGAATACGAACGTTTTAACCACTCGACCACGTGCCCATTAAGTAAAGATGTATCGCATTTACAGACCAACAATTTTCTTTTAATGTGCAATAAATTTAAATGTCTTAAATAGCAGGGTAGACTGTGTTCTGTTTCTTCAGTTGTTAGCCAGGCGAGATGAAGAAAAAATCAGTTAAAATGTTTACTTCCCTGTAGGTACATTTGGAAAAATATAATGGATTGAGTGATTGATTTGTTTTTCAACACAAACGCGATGATAATGCCACTAATAAGCATAGGCAGTGCAACTGAGAGTGAAAGAGAATGAAAAGTGACTTCATGTGAGGAGAAAGGTCAAGTAAAGAAATGGATTCAGGAAGAAAGAATATGGCGACTGATGTTGAATTAAACTTTTTGAAGTTTATAGATGGTAGGAAAAGAAGAAATCGAAAGGAGTTCCACAGGTGAGAAATACGAAAAAGGAAACCATTAGAATAGTTATGCTCTTGGTAAACGCTTGACTCTATCACTTCTCCCTCTGCCTATGGGTTAAATAGTAAAGTAGACTAGTTTCTCTGGCCTTGAGTGAACGCTAGTCTAATAGAATGACAGTTGTGAATTCCAAACTGGATAAAGATAACGAAAAACCAATGCAGTCTCTTGCCTAAGAATTCGTGGTGATTCTCAGATACGAAAAATGGAAATTGTGAGGAGCCACGATATCCTCTTCAATAACATGGATTTGATTGTCAGCTGCCTGATATCTAGTTAGATACGTCTTCTAGTAGCTGATACTGTGTATTTCTCTTTATGAGCGTGAGTAGTGGTGAAGAATCATAGCCGGGTGTCGAAAGATTTTTCGTTCTTCTTTCAGTTTTAAGGATGAAGTAGCCAAGATGACTTGAAGGACACATCTTGGGAACAGTTTCAATTGGAAATCAAACTGAACGGACTGCGTTATTCAACGTGAAAGTATTTCTAACGGCATCCCACCTATTTTTAACTAAATCTGTCACATTACCACTATAATGTATGTGCTTGGTATAACTCTATTAGAACGGATATTATGATGGATATATTAAACGTTTTCTACCAATGGAATCAATTTACTGCCTCTCACTCAATAATAATAATAGTAATAATAATAATAATTAATTAATAACTAGAAATTATAAGCACACATACTGAAAAATTGTGTTAGTTCATAATGCAAATTCTGTGATAAATAACCAGAAATAATTGACCATCTTGTATCAGGTTGCACGGTATTGGCACCCACTGAATATAAAAAACAGCACGAGGGAACCTCGAGGCGGTGTAATGGTTATCAAGCTTGACTCGCTAGAACAATTACTTCTCAGTAGTGAGTTCGATACTCACTGGGTGCCCCTTACACTCGGCCTTGTGCCACATCTAAGATATGATTGAAGAATCACTATAAAAACAGCACGACAGTTTGGTTCAATGTCTACACTCGAAAATCTGCAATTTTTTCCGAAAGGAAACTGCAAGAAATTGGTTTGAACACCAACCAGACCAGGTTACGGAGATAGGACCTGCAACTATTTTATGGGACTTTACAATACACAGAATAAACAGAAAAATCAAAATTAATCGCATTGACATCGTGATTAGAGACTGCAAAGATAAAATGTGCCTACTTATTGACATGGCAGTCCTTGCAGACTGCAATTTATCTTTGAAGATGTTCAAATAACAAGAACCTTGAAATCGAAATTTCAAAAATATGACACATGAGGACATTAACAATTCCTTTTGTAGTTGGAAACCTCGGATTGATTGGAAAAGTTTCCAATAGACTCATTGAAGGGATTCCTGGTAGTCCATGCCTTAAAGAAATGAAAAAAAAAATGGCCTCACACCTTACAAAGGATTTTATCTATGTAAAATATGTGCGATTTTTTTTTCAATGCTCAGTGAAAAATGTCATTATGCTTTTTCTGACCAAAGGTCTCTGGTCGCGACCTGAAAAGAAATGAGTACGCACCAGAAACCAAAGGAAATAATAATAATAATAATAATAATAATAAAAGCCCTAATGTGTCACTAGCTTCTGATCTTAATTAACTGTATGTGATAATTGTGAATTATGATGGGCTACAGTAGAACGTCTCGTTCAGTACGATACGTTTGCTTGGCTGTTGTCGAAGATTAACCAAATGAACATATCCCCTTTGAACTTAGGGTCTCTTTTTTTCCGAATTATAATAGAATATTGATTTTAGATTCTCGCATGAAAACTCTTGAAATGGTTCTTTGTTTTTTTTTTAGATAAAGCCAGTGTCATGTTTAAATGCGAATTGTGATGTCCAGCATACAACAAATTAAAAATAAAATTCTCGGAAATAGGATAATTTCATTGGGAATTAAACTAAGACGAGGAAATGATATTCAAAACGATTAGTAAGTAATAAATTCGCCTGAAAAAAAAAAGTTCCAATTAAAATTGAATCCTAGCAACAGGCCTAGGAGAAAAACTTGATAAGGGAGCCTATGTCCAAAACGATGTCAGGTCCATCGTTAACTTATGCCAAAGATGGTTTGTTAATTTTAACACCTCCAAACCTAAACTTCTCTCCATTAATCATCTGAGAGACCAGTCACTGCCTTCCATCAACATGGCTGATGCTAACCTCTAGGAAAGTGATTCGTTGCGACATCTCGGGCTCACAGTCTCTGCTGACATGAAGTGGAAAGACTGTATTGAATCCATTGCTAGGTCAGATGCTAAGAAAGTTGGTTCACTATGTCGGGGAGACAATTTTTCTCTCCAGAATCTCTCTTACATATCTATAAGTTTATCATTAGTCGTTGCCCTGAACCCTACTGTAACATATGGTCTGGAACACGTACTATGTATTTAGAGATTCTTGATAAAATCCAAAGAAGAATCTGCAATGTTATTGGCCTTGATCTGGCATCTCGCCTTGTCACTATCTTACCGCTGTAATGAAGCTTCTCTGTGACTTTTCTAGAAATATTTGCATAGTTATTGTTCTGACGAACTTTCCTCCATGGCACCTAGATGTTATGAATTTAAGCGTACTAGATTGACGGCAATATCTCATCATTTTATAGTTGAAATGGCTAGATGCAACCGTAAGTTCTATGCAAAGAGTTTATTCTATCGCTTGTAAAACTCTCTTCCAGCTTCTTGCTTCCCTGTTAAATTTTGATTTTCAAAAAATTAAATACAATGTAAATCTTTTTCTGCTGTCATCTTAATTCTTGTTCTTTTATTGTTCTCACTCATTAATAGTGTTATTTTTCGGGGTTTTTTTTTCATATTCTCTAACATTCAGTAGCTGCTTGCGTTTTATTTGCGTTGAAATGATTAAAAACCAAATTAAAAGAATAAGAAGCCTCATTTTTTCATATTCCTTCACACTCAGTAGTCTCTTGTATCTTAGTGGCTTTATTGCCTTGCTTGGGATGAAATAAGACAGAGAAATTCAGTACTTACCGAATGTAGTCATTCCTGCAAAGGATCATTCCCGCCTTCGTAAAACAAGACGAACCAATTTCACCCAACGGCGCTTGGCAGCAAGCACATTTCAAACAACCGGTATGCCAATAACGTTCCATGGCAAACAGCAGAAACTTGTCAACGATTTTCGAACCACAACCAGCACACGACTTTGCCCTCGGTAACTGATTGTTGTTCATACCACCGGCGGCTGGACTGTTTGTGTTTTCCGAGTCTCCGGACATTCCTCCGACTGACGTTGTTTTTGGCGTCATGCTAAGTTGATCGTCGTTACCTGGAGAGAAAAAATGTAAATAAATAAATAAAAAGCGGTAAATAAAGATTTCTATTTGAGTGTATTGGATTAAGGCTTAACATTTTTTTTACATTTGGACTAATATCTACATCTCTGTTGTTGTTATCCCACCGTTTCTTCCTCAGGTCTCTGGTGGTCTGGGTAACCTTCAGAGAACTTCATAGTAAACATCTACAGTGCTAGATTGTTCTCGTACTGCTAGAAATGTCTTGTTCTTATTTGGCATTACTCTCGTCACCCCTATTACAAACAGATTCTAAATACGTACTAACCGTCCTAGTTAATAAATTCACATTTACATTGTCTCCAATCTCATGAACCAACGCTTTAACCCAGTAAGCTACTGTTTAAGTATTCAGTTTGGTATTTCTCTACAGGACAATAGCCTCGTAAATTAATACATACTAGCTGTACCCGTAGAGATTCCAAGGAGTTTTTATAATACTGATTTTTAGATTAAATTATGAATGTAAGTACTGTTTACTCGCCGTCAAGATTGACGTTAGAAATAAATTATTTATGCACGCTTCTTTGCAATTTAAATTACCGTATATGTCGGCGTAAAAGGCGATCTTTTAACCATCAAAACTCGACCCAAAATAGGGGGCCGTACAGGTAAAAAAAATGTGAATCGTAACTCATGTGGTTTATGGCAAGTTGTTAGCATGGGAGATTTTTGACGGGAGGCTAACCCCGGCCTTGGTAACTATCGACACAAACAGTTTCTATTGAAACAACTTAATTTGCCAAATAAAAAAAGTTATATATAGGTATTTTTTAAAGTGACGTCACAATTTTTTTTTTTTTTTTTGTTACACCAGCTGATCGTGTTATCATTACCGGGTAACAGTTAGCGTACTGGGTAGAATTAAATGTACCGGGCAGATTATCACAAGCGTAACGGTAAGTGCAGATTATGGTAGTTAATTTATAATATCTCACCTCCTTTTGTCGATGATGTTGAACAAAAGCACAAGGTGTGTGTCTAAACAAGCCGTTTAAAGATCGCATTCAAAAACTGTAGAACGAATTCATGGTTAACGGGGAAAAGTCATCCAGTCTACGGTAATAGCCTATTGAAAACACGGCACTCACTAATGAGGTATTGTAGCGTGTGGAAGGTAACTGACAGTATCTCCCGACCGTTTTTTCATTAGAATTTGAATGAAAAGTAAGTACAGATTCACTGAATTTATTTAATGAGTTTAAAACACAATACATTTTTAAATACGATTCGGTTGGTTCGTCTTGTACGGCGAATATAGCCAGAAACCTACATTTTAACTTGGAAATTTGGGGGTTGTCCGTTCCTTTGTACGCCAACATATAGGGTACTTATTTGAAAATACTTTTGACAGAGAGTTCTTAAACTCCAGATGGAAGAGATGAAAGACAGATTTACTTATCCAAATATATGTACAACGACGGCTTACTCTTCAATGAAAATACATTCATTCTACACTATGCAAGTAAATGATCTAATAAAGTATGCGGGAATTGCTAATAAAATTTCAGTTAGTCGTGAACGTACACGTATATATAAATTATTTTTTCAATAGCATAGTTTAGTCAAATTCAAGGAAAACATTCGCTACTACAATAGTGCATCTCCACGTGTGTCCGTTAGTACAAAGTTAAATGTCACACCTGCTAGAGAAAAAGATTGTTTTAGAATGCAAGGGCAAATTTATCACCATACTGTCAAACAGAACAAAGGCGCACTCACTAGTAAATTAAATTCGAATAAATTTAAATATGAATTTTCCAGATTTTTAAACGAATCGATTATAGATTAAATAATAAATAAAATATGTAACTAAAATTTTAAAAATAAATTAAAATCATTTACACTTAATTTTAAATATCTAATTGAGTAAAACCTTCAAAAAACAATTCTTTATAAAATATTTAATGCCAGATTTGTTTTCATCAGAATTGAAATTGATAAGGTTTAATTAAACTTTAGTTAAAATAAGATGTAGGATAAACTGCTTAGTAAGAGTTACATTAAAAATCTGAGGGAACACCATATCAGATGGCGGCAAACTAGAATCAACAAAATTTATTTTAATCTCGGCAAGTGCGTGTTGAAATGCCTATGTAGCACAAGGTCATTTTCATGATTTCCCATCTTCATAGCATATGAAAACATATTTATTTCAAGCACAGGACCCTTGAAAGCACAAACAATTCCAAACTTCATTCATTAATCAACGACGTTAAAATATATTGGAATATTATAGACAATTTCGGCAAGTACTTTACAATTTTCTACCCGACATAGAGCAACTAATTCGACTCTTGGAGAAACTCACATGAAGAGTAGACATTCCATGTTAGTGTTATTTAATAAAACATGTTTATTTCTGATCAAATATACTGGAAATATGGCGGGGTAGGGGATAGCGGCTTGGATACAGGAATTGAATTCTAGTCGAGTTCGTTACATATGTCCTTTTGGAAAGGTATGAATCCATCTCTTCTCTTCTTCCCCTAGCCAATGGTAAATAGCAAGCCAGACTGGATTCAATAGCATTAGATGGCACACTGAATTCAAAACCTGAGGAAGGACGTTTGGGGACCTTGTGGCATACTGAGCATCAGTTCTCAGTATTCGACTGCTCGCGAAAGTGTAGTTCGTTCTGCACAAGCCATTACCACGATAATCAAATCATAGGTACGGGTAGTCTGGTTGTTCGGTTCTAAGTACTGAGCTGCCGGATCCTCCTTCGTTCAAAAATGACGGAGGTTCCTCTCTCTCTCTCTCTCTCTCTCTCTCTCTCTCTCTTTCCATCTCTCTCTCCCTCTCTCTCTCTCTATATATATATATATATATATATATATATTTGGTTGGATAGATGTGAGTTTGTGACCCTGGGTTTCACGCTTTAGCGATCGTCAGACAAACTCCGAATCGAATATGTTAGCTCTATCTCTGATATTGAGCGCTTTCTAATAAGTACCGCGCATATAATATATAAATAATTATACATATATATATTTATTTATATTTATATACACTTTTCACACACACACACATATATATATAATGTGTATGTATATAAATATATATATGCAACTTTTATATATATATATATATATTATCTATATATTATATATGCGCGGTACATTGGAAAGAGCTCAATATCAGTGACAGCTAACATATTTATTTGGATTGATATATACACACGCACACACACACACACACACATATATATTGGTGATTGAACTATAGAGAAATCTTAGTAAAAAATATATATGTGTGTGTGTGTGTACGTGCGCACGCAGTCGTGTGTGTGTGTGCGCGCAACCGTGTTTTGTCGCTATGTAGGAGAGTGGATCAATAAGTAGATATTTTGACACGATCTTAAATTCTCCGTATATGATTTATGTAATTTATAATCACAAAAGTAACAAATGCATTGACAAGAAGATTATATTTAAAATTAATATGCATATATTTGTGTGTGTGTGTGCATGTGTGTGTGTGCATGTCTGTGTGTGTGTGTGTTTGTGTGTGTGTGTGTGTGTGTGTGTGTGTGTGTGTGTGTGTGTGTGCATGTGTGTGTGTGCATGTTTGGGTTCATGCGTATGTAAGTGTGCTGAAGTTTCTCGGTACGGTCCACTTTACAAAATCTGAGCAGACCCTGATATGGGACATCTTATTCAGAAAATGAATAAATACTTTTAAGAAATTAGACAGACATTATTTCATTTGTATATTTATGTACTTGTATATTTCTAGTCTTTTGCATTATATTTATGTATTTGTACACACACACATATACATACATATATATATATATATATTATAAATTAATTGATTTAAAATATGGTTATTTTCGCTACACAGTTCCAACCATGTTTCAAAAATAGAAGCTAAAAACCCCTAATTTTATTTTTGCAAATAAATTAAAAGCATTAGTTCTATTTCATCTTCAAGCGAATTTTGGAGTAACTTTTTATATATATATATATATATATATATATATATATATATATATATAGAGAGAGAGAGAGAGAGAGAGAGAGAGAGAGAGAATATGATTTATTTAATTAGCAACTATTCATCCAAAACTTCGACTCCAGTATACATTTTATACGAAAATCAGAAAAATACAATAAAATTAAACTGGCAGAACTTAAATTGTTCTTGATATATAAACAAGTATATATTGTTCTCCCCAAATATATTTATATTGATTCCATGTGTGTGCATGTTTTTGTGTGTCTGTGTCAGTGTGTGTGTATAAATATATATATATATTTATATATATTATAAATCAACTGATTTAAAAATATGGTTTCATCGCTACACAGGAATTACCATGTTTCAAAAACAAAAACTAAGAACTTCAAAATTCAATTATATAATTAAATTAAAAGCACTAGTTCAGTTTCATTTTCGAGCGTTTTATTTCTATATATATATATATATATATATATATATATGTGTGTGTGTGTGTGTGTGTGTGTGTGTGTTTGTGTGTGTGTGTGTGTGTTCGTGCACGCTATGTTGTTGCTGATTTTGTGTAGCAGGAGTAGCTATAATCTGTCGGGTAATGTCTACAGTGAAGCTGCAATGACGAGCAAACGAACAGGATATAGAAAGACACTTTGCCCAGTGTGCGTCATTGTATAAAGCCCCCGCCAAAATAGACATCAGCGAGAAGTGAAGCGACTGACAACTGAATATACTGAGAGAAACGCAACTGCAACGATTTGCAAGAGAAGGGGAAAAATCAGCGACAACGAGAAAGTAGTTTTGTCAAGCAGAGTACGACAAAATAAAAAAAAACTCGCTATGCTGGTGGTGGGGTGTTTACATTGGTAATTAAAAGTAGGTGCTAAATAAATGTTAAATGTTTGGGGAGCTAAACTAGATATTATAAGTGGGAAGGAGTAAAATTCGTATTTCAAAGTGGGTGGCTTAAAAAGATGCAAAAATTAAGAATGTTCTAAATCAGATATGAAATGTTTAATTCATCGATTGATTTGTCTTTTTACGTCTTATCAAACTTTTTTTTTTTTTACTGATAAAAGTTCTACTGATTAATCCATAACTGGAGGGAGAAGATGTGGATTCATACATGTGCCAGGTTTATTTTCGCGTAATTGAATATAAAGAACCCGACTGGAATTGGAATTCGGCTCCCCAATTTTCAATTCCGAGCTGTTAGCCATTACCCCACCCACACATCCAAGATTACTGCACCTGATGTTCCGAAGCACCCATCCATCTAGGTATCGCCCACTCTCGACGTTGCTTAACTTTGATGATCCTACGAGAACCGGTGTTTCAACGAGATATGGCCGTAATTCCTATTAAATGCGTATGGGGGCGAAATAATATATAAATGTGGGAGGAGGCTAAATCAGTAATTAAAACAAAATGTTAAATCTGGGGAGACGAAGTCGGATGTAAAAAATGAAAGGGGAATAAATCAGATGTTAAATCTCGGGGTGGGGAAGTAAAAAAGATCTTAAAATTAGGAGGGAACTTTATCAGATGTTAAAAGAGTCTGAATTAAATTAGATGTTAAATGTTGGGGTGGAGGTGTGGGGTTAAATGCGATCTGAAAATTGGAAGTGGAGGCATAATCATATGTTTAAAGTGGTGGGACTAAATCAGATATAAAGTTTGGGGTTTAAAAGTTTTCTTATTGAATAACTTTTTTTTTTATCTGAAGCTCTCAGAAAATGAATATTTTTAAATCTATTATCTAACTGTAAACTTTGGGTTTTGATTTTAAATAAACCTTTCGTTTTTAGTTATTCTCCTGTAAGAGATCTATTTTCCGCGGGTAATACGTGTATAAAAGATTTAGAAGTAAATGTTTTTTTGGGGAAAAAAACGGAAAATGAAGTTTTCTTATTTATTTTTGAAAATTAATGGTAGAAATAATATTAGACAAATGCTCATTGTAGTAGAGACTTTGTAATCGCAGATACAACTATAGTAACGCCGTTGAACAATACTGGTGTCAGACGCCTTCGAATAGCACTCGTACCAATAGTACTTGCTCGATAATACTCGCTCGAATAGTAACCACTAAATAGTAATCCGAATAGAGAAATAGTATAGTGAATAGTGTATATATAGAGAGAGGATAGCGTAGAAAGAGTGATCCGTATAGTAATAGATAATAGAGTAGAAACAGTGAGATATTCACTAATCAACCCACGCGATCGGATGCGACACAAGGCCAAGTTTATACAAGGCTCGGCCAAAAATTCCCCGTAGACCCCGTAAAAACGGGGTCGGGTAACTGCCACCCGAAATGAGACTCTGCCCTTCGACAAACCCTTGTCGAGGGATCCTCTCTGTCCGGAAGCAGAGAGTTTGACCAACACAGCTGGAGACGAATCTCAAAATGCAGTATATCTACCAACCGCCCTACGCAGTCAGATGTGGCACAAGGCCGAATATAATGTGGGGTAACCGAGCCCGTAGGCCCGGGCAAAATTTCCCCGTAGATCCCGTATAAAACGAGGTCGAGTAGCTGTTTCCCGAGACGAGACTCTGCCCTACGACATAGCCTCGTCTGGGGATCCTCAATGTCCGGAGGCAGAGAGTTTGACCAGCACACTTCCGAAGGAATCCGTACTGAGATCAGAATAGTAGAATGAATAGTACAGAAATAGAGGATAGTGTAGAAAGAGTGAGATATTCAACTACCGCCCCAAGCGGTCGGATGCGGCACAAGGCCAAGTTTATTGTGGAGTAACCGAGCCCGTAGGCCCGGACAAAATTTCCCCATAGACCCCATATAAAACGAGGTCGAATAGCTGCTCAACTTAATATCAGAACTGAGTGAATATAACAAACCTGTTCCAAATACGAGCCGTTATCTATCAAATTATCCGAACACCCAAACTTATAAGACGCGTTATTCCCAAGTGGTCACCCACCTAGGTACTAACCAAGCTTGACGATACTTAACTTCAGTGATCATACGAGAACCGGTGTTTCAACATGACATGGCCGTAAGCCGTTTGTTCTGGAAGGAAGCAGTTTCTTAAGAGCTCTCGAAATGCAAGCGACGTGGAGTGAAAGATAATTCAGCTGAAACGTTGGCGCCAACTTGCCGCAACTAGAGATTGCTTATCCCGAACAATTATGGAATTGGTGGAAAGTCACATAAGACTATTTTGATGTTTTGTTGAATAAAACCTTTTCACAAAAATGGCAGAAACCTGGCTCTCAATTCAACCGGGTCATTTTTTTTTTCTTCTTTTTCTTTGCATGATTGTATTTGCATGTTATCGGTGAATCGGATTCGGACTACATCAATTTCGTTGGTTTCACGCTAATCATATCTGGTTGGTTATTTTATTTCTTTTAGCGGCATATCAACACCTCTATGGGTAACATAATGCCGAAATCTAAACATTTTTTTACGCAATTGTATGGCTTCTTGCCCTAAATCCTCACACTGCTGCTACGGCTGGGTTTCAGGTGGAGTTTCTACGACTAAACTGCCTTAAGGAACTTGTGGGCCTGAGCAAGAAAACGAGTTAATCTTCTTGTAGAATTCAAAGGAAAAGTCAAACTAAATGACAATGCAATCAGTTAGATAAACACAGAAAGTTGCAGACTTTATAGGAAAGGTCCGAGAGATCTCCGTTGAACACGAACTGATGAATTCCTCTCTCAAAGGAATAAAGAATGAAGATGTAATTACGCGTTTCGCCTATTTCTAGGCATCTACACACGCACACACACATACACACACATACACACACACACACACACACACACATATATATATAAATGATAGAAATGTAGTTTAAATGTATTTATTAGTAAAAGTGCTCAATATAAAAAATACAGAGGATGTAAATATAAAATATAAAAGCGACGACAATCTATTGAATAAGAGAGTGAGGGGGGAAGAGAGAAAAAAGAGCGAGAGGGAGAAAAGAAAGAAAGCGAGGAGGTAGAGACAGTTAAACGAAATGGCGTAATAACAATCTTAGTTGAAGGGGGATACGTATATATATATATATATATATATATATATATATATATATATATATATAGAGAGAGAGAGAGAGAGAGAGAGAGAGAGAGAGACGGAGGGAGAGGAGTGGGTAGACATAATAAAATCTATTTATTAAAATAATAGTTCACATATATCATGAGGAAGATAATTATTTTGTAAATTGAATGCTTTACATATATATATATATATATGTGTGTGTGTGTGTGTGTGTGTTTGTGTGTGAGTCAGTAGAGAGGACAGTATGAATAGAAGAAAAAGACATGAGGAAATTTTATATTTAATCTTAGCCGACGCCTTTCGTCTATTGACGGACTTTATCAAGACAAAAATTCATTTTGCCTTGATAATGACAGTCAATGTAAGAAATGTGTCGGCTAAAATTAAATACAGTTTTCCTCATGTCGTTTTTCTTCTATTCACGCATATATATTGCTACTCTGACGGCGCCTGATATTCACACATACTCACACATATATATTGCTACTCTGTGGGCGCCTGATATACACACATACACACACACACACATATATTGTTTGTACGCTATTTTTATAGAAACAAATAATTAAGTAAATGCTTTGTTTACAATAAACAAAATTAACAACATTTACTGGACTGAATGTCCTAGAAATTTCATAGAAAATGTGTCCTCCGACAGGAAGCGCCTGATTAGCAAAGGCGAATACCTGTGTCGCTAAATGTTATCGCGCATCAGTCTATATGACTGTTCCGTGTAGGATACGAGTTCGATTCCTGTAGGAGGATACGTGTTTCTTTGATATTTCTCGGACATTCAGGCCAGTTAATACTGTTTATAATAAACAGAACATTTACTTGAATATATCTATCCTCTCTCTCTCTCTCTCTATATATATATATATATATATATATATATATATGCACACACGCTTTGATATGTAATGTATCAATCTGTAATTTTTAGAGGTCTTTTTATAAGACATTATTTCTTATTGCTATAAATTTTTTAGTGGATACAAGTGTTTGAATTAGTATCCCGTTTTTATTATTATTATTATTATTATTATTATTAAACCATGAAATTAATAACGACTGGCCTCAACTGAAAAATCTTACAAAACAAAAATCGTACCTCCAACAGGAATTGAACCTGAAACACTTTTTACCCTCAGAGGAATCAATTTTTAAGACAAAGTATGCCTGTGCCAGCTCAGCAACGAAGGCCTGCCTAAAAGGAGCACTTTGGAATTACCCATTGAAGAAAGAACGTTTTCTCGTTGGGACTTCTACGAATCCATATCTGTTAGCTCCAGTTTCATAACCGAAACACAATTTTGGTGTGAGGAAAAGAGTTCAGATATTTGTCCGTAGTGTCCATTTTCCCAAGCGTTTTCGGTCACTTCTTTAGCCATTTTCAAGGAGGGTTTCCTTTAGACATTGCTAATTTCTCTTCATGTTTGACTGTTCAAGATGTATTTTGTGTTCCTTTTTTATACTAAAAAGGGTTTCAATCTCCCTTGTCTGTCATATTCAAAGAAATATATCTAAAAGGAAGGTTGCATTGCTGCCCAAACATTAATATATATATATATATATATATATATATATATATATATATATATATATATATATATATATTGACCTGGGTTTCACGGTTTTAAGATAATCAGACAAACTCTGATGACTGTCTGATGATGGCAAAAGCGTGAAACCCAGAGTTACAAACTCATATCCATACAATATATATATATATATATATATATATATATATATATATATATATATATATATATATATATATATATACGACACTGATACAGGTAAACAATTAATTGGTGTAGGCTTAATTTTTTCAACGCTTTTGTACGGAACCCATCATTATCATTTTCTTACTTTTTATTCAGTACAATTCATTATCATTATTGGTTCATCTTTTTGCGTTCATCCTTTACTTACATCGGCGCACTTATCAACACCATCACATACACACGACTAGATATGTCTGTAAACCAGGAGCTATTCTTGTATCAATTTCATGCGTTATCTTTAACCGCACAAATTAGTTGCATCATTTATTTATATATTTAACTGGGGGCAATAACATTGAACTCAATTTTTGCTGAACCCTGTAATTTAATCGACTGCCTTGGCCATTGGCACAGCGTTTTGTCTTGCATACCTTCCATTATTATATTCTGCCTGTATTCTAAAATTCTTTTTATTCTTTAATATTTTCCTCTTTAGCCGTAGCGACTTCGTTGTTAGAATTTTTTCCATTCTGGCTTTTTAATGTCTTATATGCATTTTAAGTTACGTCGCCACTCTTTTCCAAGTTCCACTCAGTTTATGAAGTAAATATCATGTTACGAAAAATTATTCTTCTTGTTCCTTCTATGATTTAGTTTTTAATTAATTTTCTTTAAATTGTTTATATATTAAATGGAAACCTAAGAATGCAGAAGGTTACTATATCTATTTAACATGCTGTTGTTTGCTATTATTGTTTTGACTCATCAAGAAAACAAGAGGGTCTCCTTTCGATAAAAAGAGAAAATAGAGCCTTGCCTACTATGACGTCATTTGCAAAGTAGAAAAGCTAGAAAGAACGCGTTTCACAGAAATCGTTTACTGATTTTAGTTAGAATGAAAGGCAAAAACGTTTTGTCTGTCATTCTAACCCGGCAAAATGAGTCATTTATAGGTTTTCCACTTTCTATTTATTTTTTCATATATATATATATATATATATATATATATATATATATATATATATATATATTAAAATAACAGGAAAGAACAATGAAATTTATAATTCAGACGTAGCATTTATTTTTATTTTTAAAAACAGTGCTCGATACAATAGTAAAGCATTTTATAATTATTTTTTTAAATATTACCATCGCAACAGCGAAATTCCCATGTTTCAAAACTGAAACTTCAATTCAAATTCAATTATAAAAATTAAACTTAAAATACAAAGTTCCTTTCCATTATCAAGCGATACTAAGAATAATTTTTCAGAACATAATTCACTTAATTTATAAGTCTTTTTTTATTTTAGTGGTCTTAAAATTTAACATTTAGAAAACTCATGTATCTAATCTATTGTAGCTATCAAGTCGAGGTGGGGGGCTGGGGTATCTGTCCACTGATACAAATAATATATATATATATATATATATATATATATATATATATATAGATAGAGAGAGAGAGAGAGAGAGAGAGAGAGAGAGAAAGAGTACAGATATTTGCCAAATTTAACCTGAGAGACAACCACACGCATGGTCCACCCAGTTAGAATTGAACTTCTGTCGCAGTAATAATGGCTGCCTAATCATTGCTCCATAGTGAGGTACAAATTCTAGGAGTGATACAAATTAATAAATGACGGCATGAAAGTTACTCCCTGTTTTCTAGTGTCGCTTATTATAATATAGAGTTGTGTTTCTAATGGAAAACACCCTAACAAATGATGCCAAGAAATATTCAATTAGTTGTTATAAAACGAACTTGTTGTATACAGGAAATATTAGCCAAAATACATGGTTATTCAATTAAATGGTAGACCACAGCCGGATGGTTCTTTTTGTAAATTCTCGTTGTAGAATCGCCAATAAAAATAAAATAAGTAAAGTATTTGTACCTCTGACTACTTTTTTTACAAATAAATTACGTTTTGAGTTCATTTAGAATAAAATATTAAACAATACACTCGTGTTTTAACGAGACAAGCTATAAAATATCTTACCACTTCGCAGCCCAAAAGATCACCTTTCAAATATAATCCTAAATTTTAAGATGTCTTCTCTTCTTAATTTATTCTTGTCAATTACAGTTGTTTTAGTTGATGTTTTCAGGAACATGAACTCATTGTAAATTAGAGTGCAAATTTATTAACAAAAGAAGTGTTTTATTTTTGTTGTTTTTTTCTTCTGATGTTTCAATAAAATTATTTCCAACATATCCAGATGAGGATTTTTTATAAGAAACCGAGTACGACTTTTCAGTCTATGTGCCGTGTCCTTTCAGGTTATAACCGATCATGGCCCTCCACAATTTCCTGTCTTTTGTATCTATTAATAAATTTTGTCTTTTTGTTATCTCTCCTCAACCGTGCTACGCCATTCAAGCTCGATACGTATGTTCTGCGTTGTTTACTTTTATCTCTCTTGCCTTCAATCTGTCGTGTGAGTATCAAATTTTCCAAGCCCTCTTTCCTCATTACGCGCACTAGAAATTTCGACTGTCTCTTCCTGATACTAAATATAGATTTCATTTTTGTTCTCATTTTTCTAAAACTTTGTCGTTTCTCATATATTCGGTCCATGGTATTCTCAGCATCTTTCTGTAGTGCTACATTTTTGCCATATCGGGAAGACTGATATTACGTAACAGTTTAGTATACTTTTTTTTTTATTCTAACTATTTTTTTCTATTTCTTAATACTCTGCTTTGCTTTTAAAAAGCATTTTGGCTACCTCGATGCATCTTCGGATTTCAGTGTCGCTTTTCGGCGATTTATTTTTTAAAATCCCAGATATTTAAATTGTTGTACTTATTTGATTTTGGTATCTCCATCGAGTAGGGAACTTAAAAAGGGAAAAGTATATTAAAACGTAATAGTGTAAAATTATCAAATTAAGATTAAGACTTATCATTACCTGTATTTTTTTTTTTTTTTTTTTCGTTCTGTTGCTATTTTACATCTAACCATAGAAGTAGGAATGTATGGATAATGCGAGAATTGAGATCAGCAAGCCATGTTCAAATTCCAGGATAGTCCATTGCGTTCCCTTTCGCATAAATGCCCTTGGAGAAAGCATTAATCTATATCTCTTGTGTTATAGACTAAATATCAGGTTAGACAGAAGTCTCTACGTTTCGAGTGGCAACCATTCA
>CAHIKZ030004700.1:15000-20000 GCA_903632075.3 Acanthosepion pharaonis | reverse complement strand
GGTAACTTAAATGCGGCACAAGATTTAAACAACTCTTTGGATAAAGACTTGTTGTTTATGTCCATCGTCTTTAATCAATTGAACTTTGAATTGTATTTTAATGAATATTGTCTTGAAAAAGGTTTATTAAAAACCGAAACGTCAGACGTCGACAATTTCATTCATTTTAAACAAATATAATTGCATTTAAGGATTTTTGTTTGTTTTTTCCAAATTTTTCTTCATTCTGTCAGATCTTATATCCATTTACATTTGCTCGATTGGAAAGCTCAATATCAGTGAGAGAGCTAACACATTTAGTTGGATTGATGTGATTTGAAAACAAACTGAAATTTTTAAATTTTGGATTTATATATGGCTGCGTATATTGGTTTTTTGTAATGAGAGGAAAAATTGTTCCAAAGACGGACGTTCACACGCATTGCATAAACATATATATATATATATATATATATATATATATATATATATATATATATATATATATAAAATGTGTATGTATATATATATATATATATATATATATATATATATATATATATTATATATATATATACACATTTTATATATGTATATATATATATATATATATATATATATATATATATATATATATATATATATAAAAGAAGATGTTCTCCGATGGTTGATTTAGCAGCATGTAACAGAGTTATCGTGACCGAGAGTTTGAACGTAATGTTCTTGTTGAAACTGCTGATCACGCAGATGTAATATAAACCATCAGTTGGATCCCTTGGTATTCAACAAACGAATGCGTTTGACTAGGCCTCTGCAACAAGGACTAGCAATCCAACCTGCCAGACAGGTATTCTCGTATACGATTGATTAACCATACGAAAATTGATAGATAGATAGATAGATAGATAGATAGATAGATAGATAGATAGATAGATAGATAGATAGATAGATAGGACTGTTCCATATCACATGCATAATTATATCAATGATGTTATTACTTGAAAAAAAAGGTTAGGAAGAAACTCCCGTCAATAATGGAAAGATACTCGGACTGTGAATGCCAAAGACAGTATCCTTATAAGGAAACGGCTAATATTCTCATTACCGTTAGCATGCATACAACAGTTTCACAAAATTTAACGGCAATAGAAAACGAATATACTGAATATTTTATACGGATTTTAAATATTCTATACAGTTTATGAAATACCGTCTCGTGTGTCATTTTTTTCCTTATTTATTTTTTATTAAATTATCTTCAAAATTTCGATTCTTTCTTTGCAGAAATTGCCCTTAATTTTGATAGATTGTGTTGTGATAATCTAAAAATTGAAACGATTCTTTAAAATTTAGGCATCGTCAACCTCTTTCTCACGGTGGGCCGCATGAGGTACAATTTATCGAAAGGCCAGCCGCATTACTAAAATAATTGAGTTTTTTTATTAAAATTACAGTAGCCATTTTCCCAACAAAAGCATCTGTCTTAGATATGGAGAAAAGATTCCTTGTATAATTAAAAAAATTGAAATCTTGATAGAATATTATTATTGTTGACATGTGATTAATACACATTGCTGGATATGATTTGTTTCTGTTGACCATGTTTGCCGTAGTCTCTGAATATGGAATAGGTGGACTATAAAATGAGTCAGCTCATTTTGGTTGGCTCACTAGTACATAGATATATCCAAAAAACTGTAACAGTTTTTAATTTATTTATTAGAAACAACAAAACGTTTGTAAAAGAAGAATTATTATCAATGACGTTTCCTGTTTCTGAAGCAAAAGATATTTACATATATGATCTTCCTTAGTGAAAATCGCCAATTGTTTAAAATGCTGACAACGTTAACTTCAAGGAAACATTACACAATTCAAGAAACATTGTACTTAACCAGTGTTTATGTAATGAGAGATTTGTGAGTGAACAAAAAATTGAATAAAAGGAAACAATCTCTTTGCTATGGTGCCTAATTTTAAGCGCAGTACAAGATTAGAAAGGTCTCATCAAGTTCAAATTGACACTAGAAGTAACCATAAATTCTAAACAGTTTATTTTTCTCACATTTCTTGGAACTCTATTCCGTCTCAGTTCTTTCCACCCAATTTTAAACCAAAATTTAAATGCAATTGTATCCTGATTATTCTTCCTTTGTTCTCACTCATTAGAATGTTTCTATTTCAAACTCTTCCACACCCAATAAACCTTTGTGTCTCAGTGGCTTTAATGCCTTCCTTGGAGTGAAATCGATTAAAAAAATACATTTTTGAGAAACGCTATTTTCCACATGAAGTCAGTCGTAGCATTCAGAAAGCCAATCTGGCTGCACAGGGCGCAGTTTGTCTATGACTGCTCTAAGTGCCTGCATATTTATTCCCTAAAGAAAAATAATTATCATTGACGTTTCTTGTTTCTGAAGCAAAAGATTACACGTAAAATCTTCCGTAGTGAAAATCACTAATGGTTTAAAATGCTGACAATGTTACCTTCAACAAAAGGTTATAAAATTCGAGAAACATTGTACTTAATCATTGTTTATATATGTGGTTATGCATGAGAGAGTGTGTGAGTGAACAAGTGAGAACGAAAAGAAGCAAACAACATTTTAATAAAAGTTATTTTCCTTATGAAATTATCCGTGCCATTCAAAAAGTCAATCGGGATGCATGTATTCCCCACCCCCGATGTACAGTTTGCCCATGACTTATTTAGACAAACCTTGCCGGGTGAATTTCATTAGCTCATTTCCCGTAAGCTAAGACGTTACTAGTGGTAAGACGCACTTTATAATTAACTATTTTTTAAAATAAATATTTGAGGATTTAATAAGGTACCGTACACACAAATCCAAGTCAAGGCCTCAACGATGTCATTTTTCGTTCTGTCACAAGAAATTATCACATTGTGAACCTATTATTAAATATTTGTGGTTATTAGTAATTAGATTGTCAGTTGTTTAGCACAGTGTTATAACTATTCCTATCAGAAACAATTCGTACTTGCCACCACAAGCGACATCAAACATGGCAGATAGAAAATACTGGAAATTGACAGTACATTTGGAATTAATGTTAGACCTATTAAGCTAAGTGGTTTGTTCCAATAGTACACAAAATGTGATAGGCTTGTATTCTTGATGTATATAAAAAACGTAACTGTCAACCTGTATTACGTAGCTAGGGTTAGGGTTTGTAAAGTTACCGTACAGTATGCTTAATGAACGAAAGACTTACAGTACCTATAAGGAAACTGCCTACTGGTTAACATCAACACACGAAAAAACTATATGTATGGTATGATACTAACAAGATATACGGTATTTATTATTTATGAATGGTAATTGTAAGCTTATCTTATATGTCTAGTGTTCGCGATTACCTGTATCTGGTGACTGGGATTCGTGAGGGTCTGCAAAATTCTCTCTGCAACCTGACCTTTCTGCGCTAAGACGTGGGGTGTTTTTGAGGGCATTTTTATGGAAAAAATCGTCTTAGCATGTAGGAAAGACGGTAAACATTTTTATATGCACATGCGCACGTGCGCAAACAGAAGACGAGGAATAATAATAAGAAAGAAAAGAAAAAGAAAAGAAAACTATGATGATGATGATGATGATGATGATGATAAAGAAAAGCAAACAAAAAAGTAATGTTTATGATGATTGAGAAAAATGAAGAATATGCAGATAATATGGAAAAGAAAAAATCGGAATAAAGAAAATAAGCGCTTTATTTTATATGACGAACGAACTATGGGGATTATCTTATACTTAAATCCTTCTAGATCAGCTCTGGCCCAAAAAGTAGTTGTTTTAAATAAGAGAAAATTTTTAGGCAGGGGTAAAAAATGGGAGACATGATTTTTCATTAGAAATTTTTATGACAAAATGAAAAAAAACATTTTATGTTTAAAATTTGTTCTCGTCAAAATATTCTCATATCTTGATTGCAGCAGCACAAATTTTTGGCATTCATTGTAAAACTTTCTCAAAGTATAAGGTTTATAACAGATTTGATTCTTATTTCAATGACTCTAAGAAAGCTTTTTCATTGTTTTTTTTTTTTTTTTCAATCTTCTATCAAGTGTGTCGTATGCGAATTCAAAGAGTTGACACAGTGGATAAAGGCGTTGGTTAAATCCGGTGAGAGGACCCAAAGTGTATGAGTTCAATACCCGGTTAAGGCAGTGGAGATAACAGATAACTGGCATCCATTAAACATGGCACGTGGAACTAAAACAGTCTACTCCAGTGAGCAAAATAAAGGGTTCAGTTTGACATTACAACCACCTGAAGAAGGCCGGAACGTACAAAAGCCGAAACGATGTCATAAATATATAGCGACAAAGATGAGGACAATAGTCCAAATAATGTAAATAATACCTCATCTCAGAAATATAGACAGATACTAAAGTATATATATATATATATATATATATATATATATATATATATATATATATATATATATATATATATATAGCTAAAAATCCGTGGATAAGTAATCCAAGTGAATCCTAATAATATAAAATATTAAAATTGATCCACAACGAAGAGTTCAATATATTTATTATAGAGCATAGAAATGAAACTCAATTGTACCCAATTTATATGGCTATTTCACGGGATAAATTCCCTGGAGAAAATGGTTGATAAAAAATGAATCGTAACTATTTTTTGTGTAAAATTTGAAAATTAAAAAAGGAAAGAAAGTAGAAAAAAAAGGAAGAAAATAAGAACAAAAACGCAAATAAGGGAAAAGTCGATAAAGTGAAAAAAGAGAAAAAAAGGAAAAGAAAGATGAGGTGGAAGAGTAAGACAAAACATTCACAAGTCTAGACAGAAGTTAAAAACGGTTGAAGATTAACAATGACCTAAATTTAAAATGTTAACTATTGTTCAAATAGGAAAAATTAAATAAGGAAATACAACCATTAAAGTTAAGAAAAGAAGAGTTTTAAAGATTGTAGAAAAAGAAAAATTAGAATTTAATATTAATACTATTATTTAATTTTAATATTA
>CAHIKZ030004700.1:0-10000 GCA_903632075.3 Acanthosepion pharaonis | reverse complement strand
TCTCTCTGCCTCTGTCTGTATGTCTCTCTCTCTCTCTCTCTCTCTCTCTCCTAATGATGCTCCACTGACGGAAATACAAGTTAAATTTGATAGTTTTGAAATGAAACCTTTATTTTAGAATTATTGACATTACAGAGCGTGTAAGAGCGACAACATATGCAGTATATTCCAATGAAGCCTTGAGAACAATTTCTATTAATGTCAAAAAATAAAAATAAGATGTCTTTTTATTTTTATAAAATAAACTGAACGAACTTATCCGGCCACCTAATATATTTGAAAAAGGTAAAAAATGTCCCAAGTTCGCGCTGATGGAAAAGACGTACAGATAGCAGGTGTTGGAGATATGAAAAACGAAAATGCGCCGAATATATATATATATATATATATATATATATATATATATATATATATATATATATATATATTATATTTTTTTTCAGTTTCCGCTTGTCAAGCGAGATGAAGAATCATGGAAAATAAAAAAACGTTGATCAACTTTGAACTATATGATCAGAAGTATTTCTGCTGCCGTTCGTGACACTCAAAATCGTCTTGCACTACAAGGTGAGAGTCATTTGAACCGGTTGGTTTGGAAGGAAAGCGAGAGCCGAGTTGAATGATAGAATTAGGAGAAAAAGTTCAAAAATATTAGATTTGCATCGTACAAATTTGAACACTTTGAGAAGGTTACGTTTCTTGAAAAGAATATGTAACAGAATATGTAGTTAAAGATTTTTTATTTATTTATTTGTTTCTTAAGCTTCACGATAGAAAAGAAAAAGGAAGAGAAAATTAATGAGAAAAAAAGGAACATTGAAGAAGAAGGAAAATATAGAAGGAATCTGTAAATATAGGAGAAAAGGAATGTCAAAGTTTGTAATAAAAATAAGTAAAGTAAGAACAAAAAGAATAGGAAAAAACTACAGCGTAAGGATGATAATTGAAAAGATATACTTTGAGGCGAAGAAGAAGAAAAGATACAGATATAAAGAAAGGATAAAAGATTAAGAATAGAAAGAAAGATGTAATTAAAGGAAGAAAGAAAGAATAAACGAAAATATGAAAGCAAAAAGAATGAATGAAGGAAACTAAGAATGAATGCAAAGAAAACATAGAATACAAGTATAAAAAGAACGAGTAAGGAGAAAGAAGAGGTCAAGGAATGGAGGAACGGAAGAAAATAAAAAACGAAAGAATACAAAAGAAAACCGAAGAGAAAAAGAAAAAAATGCAAGAAGAAAAAGAAAGAAAGAATAAATTATAAAGGGAAGCAAGAAAGAATGAAGAATCATGGAGACAAATATGATTGGAATAATGGCTAACAAAAAAAAAAAAGAAGAAAAAAGTAAAAGAAAAGAAAAATGAACAGAAAGAATAAAGAATAATTGAAAGCAGGAAATATTATGGGACAATAAATAATAAAAGAATGAAAAAGAAAAGAATGAATGAATAGTGGATGAATGAATGAATTACCGATAGACGAAAAAAGAAAACAATAAAACAAAACAGCAGGAGAATAAAAAGGAAAACGAACAGAAAGAATAAAATATGCTATAACGAAAGAATAAAATACGAAAGAATAAAAGTGATGAAAAAAGAAACAGAAATTATAGAACAATAGATTAAAAAAACATCGAAAAGAAAGAAAACATGGAAATGGATGAAAAAGAATAAAAAAAAAAACAAAAGAACAGATGATTAAAAATGAAAAATGAAAAGAAAGAAAGAAAGAAAAACGAAAGAAAGAAAAAAAAAAGAAAGAAACAAAAATAAAGAAAGAAGAATAAAAGAAATAAAAACATCTTAAAGAAAATAAATAAAATGGATTAAAATACGGATATTACTTCTGAAAATAAGTTTTACTTATTAAGAAAGAAATGAAAACAATTCCTGTTGAAAATAAAAGAAAGAAAGCAATATGAAGAAAAGAAAAAGAAAAACAAACAAAAAAAAAGACATTGGGAAATATGTAATATCGATAGCGAGTGGATATCACAACCTTTTGAAGTGTGGATCATACTAGTTTTGTTTCAAATTTATTTTAGCAGATATTTCTCCTTTACTATTTACCCATCTATATTTTTCCCTTCTATATTTCCATAACATTTTTTTAATATTCAGAAACGCGGTACTTTTTCGCAATGGAGGCATATGCGAACGTTTGCATTTTGTGTGAATATTTGCGTTCGTTAACTTGCGTGTTTCTGCCGTGTGTGCTAAATAGAGGAACAGGAATGAAAGGCGAGATAGTGGAGAGAGTAGTTGCAACAGAGAACAGAACATAATATTGACAAATGGGCGTGAGACACGTGGAAAGTTCTACATGGAAAACGTCTCACCTGCCGAAAGGAAGATAAAAAAATATTCTTGCAACGTGTATAAGTGCGTGAGGATATTGATTTTAAATTAGGGATAATAAAATATATATATATATATATATATATATATATATATATATATATATATATAGTATTAATGGGAGTAAAAGTTTGTCACTTAACTGATTGATGTTAACTTCAGCATCCCGACTCCATAGTTTAGCAGGCGGATCTGTTATTCTACTCTTCAGGGGTTCTCAGCAGTTTACAGCTTATATTATTTCATTTTTGCCTTTTATATACATTTAACACTGGTGTAAGTTTTCTTCTGTATTTTCTGTGTTCGTGTGTTCCCATGACTCTGTCTAATTATGCACCCCATATATATATATATATATATATATATATATATATATATATATATATATATATATATATATGAATAAAAGCAAAAGGAGCACTAACCTTCGCTGGCACTTTTCGTTCTTTGAGGGGCATTATCGAAGCCAAACCAATGAATTTATTTTGAAACAGGTATTTATATACAAGTGCACCGAGGTTATTGTTTTTTTTTTTTAATTAAATTTAAGAACGCTCATAAAATTTAAATACAAAATATTAATCTGGACACACTATCTACATTCCGGAATGAATCGTTACTTTCACAATTAAAAATAGAAAACTGTTAAAATCATAAACTCACGACATTTAAAATATATGGCATATAAATTAATCCCAAACTAAAATTGGGAACTCATATTTCTACTCTTCTATATAAATACAAAATATATTCCGTACAGTTGTATTGATGAAGTCCGTCAGAGAATGAAATGCGTCGGTTAAGTTTTTGTTTTGATTTTAAAAATATTGTCCTTTTACAGATATACTCTATCTAAATTTTTTCACAAACACACACACGCCTCCATATATATATATATATATATATATATATATATATATATATATATATATATATATATATATATATATATATATATACCTCATCATTAAATCTTGGTGTCCAAGTTGGTTAAGGCGTACCGCGCTTAATGGCAGCTTTCTTTGCCTTGAGGGACGCAGGTTCAACTGGGACTAAAGTGGGCAATTTTTGTTTTAAATAAGATTTCTCGAATATTTATCAAGTTAGACGAAAATAAATAAATATAGCGTTTAATAAATAAATACAAGCATCCACTAAAATAATAACACGTAAAGTTATAAAAATCTGTCGCATTAATAAAAAGAATACTTTCTAAAATAACAATGACAGTATATGTCTAGAAAACCGGATGTCAAAATGGCTACAATCGAAACAAAAGATGAAAAACGGGAAAAAGAGAGAAAAAGCTAAGGAGTATGTGTATGTGTAAAGTGAAAAAAAATTCGAGAAAAAGGACACAACATTCTACACGTACGCACATACACGCAGACTGGCTATACTATGAGAAAAAAATCACCAATGTAAAAGGCATATAAAAAAGAAAAATCGAGACGTATATGCAGTCAATTGCTGATACCCCTAAGGAGTGGACCGATTGATTCCCGGAGAGTCCGTTTAAACCTTTTTTACTTGTATTATATATATATATATATATATATATATATATATTGGAGGATATAATTCATACTGTGCGCGTAGTGTGGTGGTTACCAGCGCGGAAAGTGGAATCAATGTGCCGTGTTCGTTGAGTCCATTTTCGCACAGATAGCTTTGGGGGTGGTAAGATTCCATCTCTTCTCCCGACAGCTGTGCGGTAAATAGCAGGGTAGAGTGTTATACGTGATTTTGCAACCAGCCTAGGAGAAGTGAAACACTGAAGTTCGAACCGGTTAAGTGTGGGGCTAAGACTCCATCCTCTAGGATAAAATACCTACTTGCTAGGAACACCACTGAGTAACTCAGTGAGGAGTGACGCTACGAAACTATACTCCCGCGGGGAATGGGGGGATTGTGTTAAAAGAGTAGGATTCCGACCAGTCTCCATTCTTCCTTTCTACTCGCATAACAACTCTTTTCATTCTTCAATGTCTACCTTACCTCTTATCTCCCTGCCTTAATTGTTTCGCTTCTATTAAGAGTTCATTTTCAAACAGGCTCTTTTCACGATTAGCCTTGTTATTTCTAATTCTCACCGTTGATTCTTAATTTAAACATATTTCGCGTTAATCGTCCAAATAGTCTTTTATCTTTGCTGTCGTTTGTCTTTTAGAAAACTTCTTCAGTTTTCGAAAGTTTAAATATTTCCTTTTGTATTTATACCTACATGTATATATAGGTTTCCATCCCTGACAATCTATCTATCTACTCCTTCTATAACCATAACTGTTACATGTATATTGAATATATATATATATATATATATATATATATATATATATATATATATATATATATATATATGAAACATTGTATTTTCATTTCGTAATATTGTATTTTGTTAATATATAAAATTGTATCTTATTATATATATGTAAATATAATCTTATATTTTCACTATTTACATTATTCGGACTATTGTCCTCATCATTGTCGCCATATTTATCACAACGTTTCGGCCGTTGTACGCTCCGGCCTTCTTCATGTGATTGGAATGCCGAACTGAACCCTTTATTTCGCTCACTGGGGTAGATTGTTCTAGTTCCACGTAACATGTCTAATGGATGTCAGTTATCAGTGATCTCCTTAAATTAAACAGACTGAAAGATCAGAAGGTGACGCACAATGTCCATCACTCACCAGTGAAAACAGTAATCAACATCAGCCAATATCAGCTGAGTGCATCTGAGGAATCAGTATTAAATAAGGCTTTCAACTTCGCCACAACCATCAGGCGAGTGCCATACTTGGACATCATTGCTAGAGTCGAGGATGTAGCCTTGAACTTCCCTCAGGCTCAAGATAATGTAAATAGTGTACATAATACCTCATCTCAGAAATATAGACAGATCTTATATTTTATTATACTAATTTTACATAATATATACTCATACAGCGAACTTTTATGCTTTCTTTCTTATAAGTCCGTCTAAATTTTTACTTGTATTAATTATATATATATATATATATATATATATATATATATATACCATCATTGTTAAATACCTGATGAGTTAAACGTCGAAAACAAAATGTACAATATTGTAGTAGCATATTGCATGTTCTAATGTAACTGCTTATAATAAATATTTATTGGTCTACTCTTGTATTGATCCCTGTTTTAAGTTAATATTTTGAGCGTTTGAATTTTATTCTTCGTTCTTTTACATATATATATATATATATATATATATATATATATATATATATAATGTATTATATATATATATATATATATATATATATATTGAAGCATTAGATATATATATATATATATATATATATATATTGAAGCATTATATATATATATATATATATATATATATATATATATATATGTGTGTATATATATATGCGCTTTAATACTTAATATCTTATTCAATGTTCTTTTATTCTTTTTCCTTCCTCATTTCTTTCTTTCTTCATTATTCAAATTCTAACCATTTTTATTCTCCTTTTTTACATTTTTCTTTCTATTCCGTTTTCATATATTTTCCTTCTCTCACTCTATTCATCTCCATCTCACTCACTTCTTTTCTACATCCTTTTTCTCTTTTTATATCACATCTCTTTTCTTCACGCCTCCATCCTCCCTGTCACAAACAGTCACTTGGATACCTTTCTCATGTCACCTTTAAGATTTTCAGATAAATTTCATTGTCATCGTTGTGTGTCCTTTTACTTCTTAACTCCTTCATTTATTTTCTGTCACTTTACAATGTTCTTTTTCTGCCCGAATTCCCAAAACTTTCGTCTTTAACACCGTCTTACAAACATCTCCATACGTTCCTCACACTAAACAAAGATAACGATCGTGTTAATGACAGTTAACTGCTTGAGCAATATGGATGCTTCTAGGTGCTAAAACTTTGAAGGTGAGAAAAGTGAATGTCCTACGTTACATTTAAATTCTCTTCAGCGTTTTCATTTAAAATATGAAAAAAATTCTTGGTTCTTGTAGTGTCTTCTCAACACCATGCTTTCACAAATGTATGATACCAGTAACAATCGTTAAAGACTTCGTTATATGGAAGTTTGTAAGTGCTAAAATTCTATATATGAAAAGCCTAACAGCTCTTATTATTTCTTTTAGCATTGGAACATATTTTTTTATTTTTACCAGACGAATAGTTTTCTTCTCTTCATAGCCTGACTCAAAGACCATGTTAGTGTTTTGGAAAAGTAACAATGCTTTATTGAAACACAGATATTGGAATAACGTTCATTCGTAAAATCATCTCGTAAAAAAAAGTTAATATTAAACAAAAATAAAATTATTTACAGATAACAGTTTTTCCACTATTTTGTCTCATAATAATCATCATAAAAGAAGCTAACTTCTAATTTATATCTAAACATATCGTATCCTATTTACACATTTTACATAGTTTGGGCTGTTATCCTCATCTTTATTATTATATTGACGACGTTTTGACCATTGTACTTTTCGGCCTTCTTCAGGTGACATACGTTGGAATTTCGAATTTTGTTTAGTCCTCAAGGACACATGGCACAGTGGATAAAAATAATATATATATTAAAGTACAACCTTCCCGCTACGGGGGTTTCTACGAAATGTGTCCAGTCTCGTTACGGTGAGCAACCAATGCATTTAATGTGTTTTTTATAAAAGATCCCTTTTGTATTCATATAATTTTTATTTAAATTTCTTGGGGTTTCTCTGATATATACCGTGTGACAATTATTGCACGATATATATATATATATATATATATATATATATATATATATATATATATATATATATATATGTGTGTGTGTGTGTGTGTGTGTGTGTGTGTGTGCATATTTTAAAAGCTTATATTTAAATTTTTATTTAAATTTTTTTTTTCTACTTTGAGTATTAATTTTTTTTCTTTTATATTTTTCTTTTTTCCTCTCCTTTTTTCCTTTCGTCTGGATAAATTAACGCCATTTAGTAAAGAAACGTCGCACAGAGAGATGAATATATTTTTGTATGTTCATGGGATAAATTGTAAACGAATGGATTGTTAAGGATCGTCTGTACTTATTATATATATATATATATATATATATATGGGGGGGGAGGATAAAGAACAAGTCAATTTATTCGTCAGTCTTCGTCAGAAAGAAATGTTAGATCTATCTATTTATCTCTATCTAAACATGTCTGTTCAGATCTATCTATCTATCTATTAATATTTTCTATTTAATTCAGTCTATGTATCTAATTATCACTGAACCACAGTCTTGCTTTGCTTTTCTTGGGGTGAAATTATTAAAATAAATCACACACACACACACACACACACACACACACACACAAACACACACACACATATATATATATATATATATATATATATATATATATATATATATATATATATAAAAAGAAATATAGTCTTAAGATGTGCTATATTTATGGGATAAAGTGCTCAATATCAGAGATAGAGCGTGTGTAAATATAAAAGTGAACATAGAAATCAACACTTAGAGGCGACAGTCTGTTTCATGCTAGATGCAATCGTCAGGCCACGAGTGCTGTCATTTTTCTCAGCTATTTATATATACGGGTCAGTGGTGCATTGTGGGTAGCCAATTTTGGCTGTTATTTTACCGGAACTCGTTTATTTGTTTATTTATTTATTTGGGTTAAATTATTTTGCTTGTTTTTATTTTTATTTTTATTTTTTATTTTTATTTCTTATCTTATTTATTTATTTTATTTTAATCGGTGTTTTTATTAACGTACTAAAATTTTGTTTGTATCGCTTATTTAATAGTTTTGGTTTGGTTTGGGAAGATAATTAAAGCTATTTATTCAATTTTGGGGTTGATTGTTGTAGTTTATTCTAACTATTATTTTGGCGAGAACAGTTTTTAATTTGTTTATTGCTTCATGTATTTATTTGGATTGATTATCTTTATTTGTTTTTTCTAACGGTTAGTTTATCAGGATCGGTTTATTAGTTTATTTATTTAGATGAATTTATTATACTTGTTATTATTTATTTGTTATACTGTATATTTTCGGTTTTCGGTTTTCGATTTTTAAGTAACGTAGTATTATTTATCGTTATATAACAGTTATAGCTATTTTTTCGATTTTTGGTTTGAGTTTTATAGTCTAACTAATATTTTGGTCATAATGGTTTGCTAATTTGTTTATTATTTACTTTATTTATTTGGGTTCATTGATTTTGTTTCTTATTTTTTACTCTATTTCGTCTATTCTAACAGGTGTGATTATATATATATATATATATATATATATATATATATATATATATAATATATAATATCCCACGTCGATACCATGACTCGAGTTTCATGCGGATATGCAATCTTCCTGAACCTGAAGACTGCGTATTCGCATGAAATTCCGAGTCGTCCTATCGACGTGGGATATTATGTATATTCACTTATATATATAATATCTCTGTTATCTAACAGTGGGCGCTGTTTTTATAACACCAGACACAACACACACACACACACACACACACACACACACACACATATATATATATATATATATATATATATATATATATATATATACCGCCATTTCTACTCCAACAGTTTCTTTTTCTCGTACATCCCGACTGTAGAACCTTATTTCGTTTTCTTGCTTTCCTGATAATTACAATCTTCAAAAATTTAAATGCAATATCAATCGCCATCTTCTGTCTTCTTAAATCCTGTTCATCTTTTGTTCTTGTCTAAGCCCTCCTAATATTCAGTTTTTCTCTCACTTTCATTATCTGCAACCCCTTGCGTACTAGGGACATTCCCACTTTCCTTGGGGTGAAATGATTAAAAAAGAATTAAAGAAAAAAAGAATGTGGCTATTCGAGTAGAAGTGAAGCAGTTACCATGAAAATATTTGTAGAAAAGGCAGAAGGAAGCCACATCACGTCGGTGAGAAATTGACTCAAGTCGAGATGAAAAATCAGGATCGAATATACTTTCTTTCTTTCATGTGCCATGTCTTTTCAGGACGCTGGCGATCATGGCTCTCCACATCCTTCTATCCCTTGCAGCTTTCAACAAGTTCCTTCCCTCTTCCACCTCCCCCAGACCACGTTCTGACACCCTCTTGCTTAAGACCGCCAGTTATGTCACGCATTGTTTTTCCTTGTCTCTTTTTCTCTCTATTCGACCTGTAAGCCTCAGATTCTTCCTCATTATGTGTCCCAGAATCTTCACCTGCCTCTTCCTGATATTAAGCATAAGCATCCTCCTTGTTTGCAATCTCCCTACGCTTGGTCCATGATATCCTTAGCATCCTTATGTAGAGCCACATTTCTGTCGCCTCGAATCTCTTCTTCATCTTTGAGGAAATCGTTCATTATTCCTTTAAATACCTGTTACCGCATGCGTTTTAGTGGCATTGTCGCCTTGATTGTCGTGAAAAGATTTTTTTTAAATATATTAGAAAATTACCTAATACAAAAAAATTGTCGAAATGTAAAATCTCTCATAGTTTTTACTTCAAAATCTCTAGCAACGGATAATGCTACAACTTATACTAATTAACCCGTAAAAAATCAGGAATTTTTTACGTTTTATATATATTTTATAGAAAATAATGTTA
>CAHIKZ030004699.1:0-22596 GCA_903632075.3 Acanthosepion pharaonis | reverse complement strand
TTACCCAGACAGTTTCTCTCATCTTATACATGACATAACTCATCTCAGATTCAGATGATGGTACTACATTAATGACTTTCAGATGAACCTTATATTTGTGGATTTCCTTGGCAGGCACAGCTGAAGGTGTGGTGTCAACCTTTGATATTACAGTGTACTAGTACAGAACTTCAGGCATAGAATATTGCTTTCTTGCAGCATTTTTCAGGGCACTCCCATGTCACCTGATGAATATTCTATTTCCTGATAGGGCATATGCATGCTGAAAATGTAACAAAACTTTACAGCTAAATGCCATGTTATCTGTGAGGAATTGATGGGCCTCTTTTAAAATATATAAACTCAAGTTGGTGTATGACACTAGCAGAGTACTGCTGAAATAAAGGTTGCCATTAATTAAGAAATATGCAGCACTGTAGTCAATGAGTGTCAAGTAATGCCCATTGACTTAATATTCATTCCCAATCTCTACAAAGTGTTGCTTAATTTTAATTTTCCTTTCTACCAATACACTGATGCCAGATGTTTTGATTGACAGACCTTGCAGTTTTTGATCTGGCTATATATTTAATAATAATAATAAAATAATCCGATTGCTGCCTTAAAATTTGATATCATTTTTTGATTAATGGTAATCTTAAGGCTGGCGGATCTTAAATTTTAGAGGTGTCCTGTCTAGAAATTTTCACCACATATCAATGGGTTAAACAGTTTTCAGCATCCTAGCTTAGTAGGAATTAATTAAACAAAAGAAGGCATGAAACTTACTAATTACTAAATCCAGAGGGTGGGACGCCAAACCTTTGGCCTATGGTGTGGGTGTTTTTGTTTTGTTTCTTTTTGTGTGTGTGTGTGGGCAGAAATCTTTGGTTTATATAGATTTGGTTAAACACCAACAAATGTTCTTGCTCAGCATTCTTTTATTTATATCTATTTCACACCATTTTTCTGATTTCTAAACATAAATTGTTCAGTGTCTGATTACTTTTGGCTTTCATAAGTGATTATCAGAGAGATTTTGTTTTTCATGTTATATCAGTCAACAATACATATTTTTAAAACAAAATGACTACCAATACATTTTATTTGTAGTTGAAGCCATAAAATTGTGTTCAGATTATTTAGATTTAAGCATTAAATAACCCATAGAGGTGTTGATATGCTGCTAAACAAAACCAACCATACCTTCAAAATACATATAAATTCTGCATAGAATTTTATCCAAGTTCTCTAAAAGAGTAAACGCTATCAGGGTGTATTAGCATTATTAGACGCCAAAACCTATTCATCAACAGATTTGTCAGTGAAACAATAGATATCAAAATAGAAAAAAAAATGTAAATTACAAACATCCATCATTTTGACCTCCCAAAATAAAACCAACAATTCCTGAGAAACGACTCCTAGCATATACCACAGAAATTTCTTTTTATGATGATTTATAAAATATTTACGTGCAAGCCAACAATGTCACAATGTGTTCCCTAGTTGCTTGAGCTTTATCAGAATTTTACATATTGTTATATTTCGTGCTAAGGGAATAAATATGGATAATACAAGAAAGGTTTATTGTACACAACTAGTACAATATGAAATATGGTACATTTATACCCACTAGATCATGGACATGCTTGCTTTGTCTCACTCTCGCTCTTCCTCAAGTCTCTTCAATAGACTGTTGTCTTTATAGGTACTTACTACCTATAGTGTAATCATTCATGGGGGTGACAGGTTATTCCATTACATCATATATCAACCTTAGAAAATGAAATTCTTAAAGACCCTAAACCAAACATTTACCTCTTCTATGTTGATTATATATTAACTAAGGAAAAGGACAAAGTCAAAACTAAGAATAAACAATAGAATTCCCCTTTTAGACATTGCTTCTTCCATTGCTCTGTGGAACCCAACTCCCAAGAGGATGTTTCTCTGATCACTACAATCTTAACCTGTTCAAGTCTAGTGTTGTACAAGGTGATTTTTCTCTCCAGTATCTATCTTACATATCTATAAGCCTACCATTCGCCCATGCTTAGAACATTGCTGTCACATATAGTCCAGTGCCCCTGCTATTTACCTTGAGCTCCTTGATAAAATTTAAAGTAGAATCAGTAATATTATTAGTCCTGATCTGGCAGCTTGGTTTCAGTCAATTTCCCACTGCTGTAAGGTTACCTTTCTCTCTGCCTTTTCTATAAATACTTTCAGGGTAATTGTTCAAATGAGCTTTTTGCTATATTGCCTATACTTTTTGAATTTAAGCACAGTACTGTCCTGATCTGGCAGATTGGCTTCAGTCACTTTCCCACTGCTGTAAGGTTACCTCTCTCTGCCTTTTCTATAAATACTTTCATGGTAATTGTTGGGATGAGCTCTTAAGCTATATTGCCTATAGACTTTTTGAATTTAAAAGCAAAGTAATAGACTGGTGTTGAGATCTCATCAATTTACAGTTGAGCTGGCTAGATGTGGCCGTAAGTTCTATGCTAACAATTTCTTCTCTCCACTTCTCGCTTTTGGAACTCCTTTCCAGCCAACTTTAATCTACAAAAAATTTAAATGCAATGTCACTTGGTCTATCTACTGTCCTCCTGATTACTCTTTTCTCTTCCCGCCATTATTAATGTTTCTGTTCCTAATTCTCCCACACCCAGTAACTTTACTGTCCTGCATGAGGTGATATCGATTTAAAAATAAAAGAAATTTTAAATAGTGAAAATTTTAAAACCTCTGTCTATAAAAAAGCCAACCAACTTAAAGACATGCCTACTTAACTGACAATAAATGTTAACATTGGAGCCATCATAAATAATTTAATTTTAAATATGCAATAATACAAATAATAAAAAAAAAAAAAAAAAGCCTTACACTATTCTCCAGAAACCAATTACATAAAAAAAAAAAAAAAACCTAATACATTGAGATATATATATATAATCTAACAACAAAATAAACCAAACTTATCACTCACTTTAAAAAAAAGCAAAACTAAAAGTCTCCAACATGATCACCAACAATGATACAATAAAAAATCAAAACTTCAACAATTCCATGGTTTCTATGAATTCACTTACCCACTTGAAGAATATTTCTCTAATTCAAACAGTATATACATTGCTTATACAACCACTATATTATCATGCCAATCAACTTGTTTTTTTATCTGATAATAGTTCAATTAAATCACATATCACCAAATAACACAATAAATTTGACAAATTCTTACCAATACCATAAAAAAATAATAATGGTATCCCAAATTTCAAGAATTGGTTCTATAAAGGCAGGTAAGTGTTAGGAACCTATTCTGTTTATTTTCTTTTCAATCTGAAAATGGAAACAAATCACTTTATAGTATCAAAAAAATTAAATCATTTTGATAATTTAATAGAAAACATTTATTAAGATATTTCCAGATTGAAATTCTGTTCTCATCCTATTTCTGTTCAGAAGTATGATGCTTTTTTGACTCTAATGTCATCAGCTGTCTTATGATTTCTTAGCCACATTTGAACTGGATTGCTGCAGTCCGAAAGATCCAATGGAAGACCTATCAAATTTAAGATTAGAAGATTTTTACCAAAAAATATAGCATACCTTAAAACCATATTTGATATATATATATATATATATATATGTGTGTGTATAATTAATAAACAATAAAATGCCAAATCACCTCATATGGGGAATAGCCTATTTTGGCAGATGAAGATATCAGTTGTCCATCTTATCAACCCCGGTGTGGACTGAGTTTGTGTCAGAGATAGAAATTCAACTGTGAAAGCTAAAAAAAAATCATCCTGTTAAAAAAATTAATACAGAATTTATCCATTTCAATATTTCAGTCAAACAAAAGGCATGAACTCACAAACTCAGTCCACACTGGGGTTGATAAGACAGACAATCGATATCTTCATCTGCTGAAATAGGCTATTCCCCATATGAGGTGATTTTATTGTTTATTAATTATTTCCTCTGTAATAATAAATACATAAATACATTGAGCTCTTTTTGTGGATCAGTTTTAATATTTTATTTTACTAGAATCCACTTGGGTTATTTACCAACAGATTTGTTACCTTTATTATATATATATATATATATATATATATATATATATATATATAACCCTGATGATCCACATAGGTGAAACCTAGGTAGGTTTGCCTGGCTCTTTAGGTTCATGGTTGAGATTTGCTCTACTTAGTGTATTGAGCACTTTACTTAGTTACTTTTGCTTTTACTCGTTTTGGAGGTTTTTTCTTTGGACTCTGAACTTGGATTCTGGACAATTCTTTTCACCTCAATTACATGTTCTTAGTTCTTTCTTTTTTTATCTCTTATTTTTCTATGGGCATTGGTTTGTTCATTTACAAGCCAAAACACCTAAGTTTTTTCAGACGAGTATAATTACTTATATTTATATTATTATTATATATATATTTTAATCAATTCTACCCATGCAAGGTAATAATGCCACTAAGATGCAAGAGACTACTGGAAGGGAAATAGAAGGAAAAAGATTTTCTAAGGACCTGAAACCCAATCTTAAATGTTCAAAGCATCAGGAGAAGTGTGAACTGGACAATAGACAAACCTATCTACTCCTATTGAGGAAAATTAAAAAATAAATGAATAGTAAATAAAATTTCAGAGTTTAGGTGGAGATGTTAGAAGTATAATGTTGAAGAAGACTTTTGAAAGAACTGAAACCCAATCCTAAACAGGAAACAAGGGATAAACCTCTACTCCTGTTCAAATAACTGGGAAGGAGTGTGAACCTATTTCTACTTGTCTATGCTAGTTTTAATCTGTGAACATTTCAGTTTTCTCATTTGAAATTTCTGATGAATCTTAATTTTTCAGTTAATGACTGAAATATGCTCATGGCGAGTTCTACAACAATAAAATATCCATAGAAATCCTCATATCACATTGTTAAGTTTTAAACACTGCTATCTTCCCTTCTTTCTTTCATTTTCTCACTGATATGACACCCTCCAGTGTCGCAGCACCAATATTAGATGTCCTCTGGTTGTGACGCCAATATGTGACACTGCGTTGTTGGCCCATGGTCAACTCCCAGTTGCAGTGCGAAGCTGTAAGGTTTCTTCCACCAGCGTTTTGAGGTTGACTTCTTGTCACCAGCTTGTGTCCCGGTCGATTTGGTCGTTCCTGGTTCGATACCAGCTTTGTCGTTCCCAGCTCACTTCCAATGTCTGGTTACCGAAGTAACTATTTTGATCTCAAGTCTAACCTACCAACGTTGTGATTTTGATCTTAGGTAGACGAAATCAATCAGGTGTTGGGCCACAGTGCAAGCTGAATCCGGGGTGAAGGTGATACCGCACAAGCATAAGTAAAAGAAGCAATAAAACAAGACTCAGGAGGTTCAAATATGTTGAGAAATAACAAATTAACTTTATCTGTCTGTTATATAAAGGAGTGTGTTTCTCTCCCAGCCCATTTCTATGGATTTGTGACACTTTTGCGTTTCTTAAGCGAAGTTTTGGTATCTTAAGTCGTTCGTCAATATAATTTGCTTTTTTTGGTAGGAAGGCAAAAGTCGAAAGGGCGTGGAATCTCTCGGTCAGCTTCTGCGAGGCAACGGTCTCCAACTGCAACTGACTTCAACTGCAAAACTTCCTGAACTAATTGGAACTGCCAAACTGCCTCGAGATATCTGTTTATATGGATACCGACCAAAACCCAGTGTGGGGGCCTGACGTGGCTTGGGTTCCCGATAATTCTCGATTCCCAGCATGAATTCTCTTTGTTCTTCAGCCAGGAAAATTAATTAATTCTCATTTTTGGAAGATTAATCACTTTCCATTTTGGGGTTTCTCCCTCATCCGTGAGGGAAGGTCGGAGGAGAGTTATCCTATCCTTTCTCTCACATTGGTATCTCATACCAATCCCCTCAGTGGGTGTTAACAACTTCTCTGCCTTTCTCATACATTCACCTCCACCTATCACCCATGCTACCACTTGACCAATGATCTCTTGGCAGTGTGGGTGTGGCTAGACTGTTCCTCTTAAAATTATTATCCAGAATTTTGTTTACAAAATCCTTTTTTCTTTTTTTCCATCGGCCAAAACATTTTTTTTCACAAATGCCAAATAATTCTTATCACATCTTTCTTTTGGAACACCCAAAATTCACTTATGTCACTCAACCGACTCATCAATCATTGTCAAAATCTGACATCTGGCTTCTCTGCTAAGTCAACTTTTAACTGGGGATCCGTGTTTACCTGAGAATCAAATTCTTTATTTTTCTCATGATTTAAAAATCCTCTTATCACCAGATGCCCATTTTTCGACGACGTTGTGTCTAATGTCAACAGTTTGAAAAAGTAATAATAATAATTTCCTCCACGATTTTCTTCCTCATGCCAAAATTCTAACACATACCAGATGATTTCCCTTTGTTGGATCCAGGAATCAAAATTAAATGATATCTCTGAAAGATAACTAATATCAATTCTCTCTGCCTGTATCGCATTTTCGTCTCAAGCGAATTTTTTTATGCCTGCCATGTTTTGGCTGGCTTTGTTTCTTTTCTGAATTCTGTTTCCTTTAGTCGTCATTCCCTTACCATGACATTAATCAGTTTTGACAGAATCTCATATCTTGGTTCAGCTTTTTTTTTTTTAAATTTGGGTTCAAAAGTAAACAATATATCAAGGGGGATAACTGTTTCTTTTTTACATAAAATATCCTAGTTATGCTAATTACCTTAACCTAGAACACATATAAGAGTGCAAAGGTAAGAAAAATAAAAAAATAATAGGTTGGGACTATATATCTAATGTACTTATAAAGATGAAACTATATATACATACGTTATAGATTGAGTACAGTAATAATGCATTGTATGGCTTAGCTTTCACGATTCCCAGCTAATGGTTAGGTTCTCATGGTTGTCAAACATACTTTGAAAGTGTTGTGCAGTTTTTGTATTTGATATTGCTCAGTGTAATTTTGTGGTTGTAAAGAAGAGATTTCCATCTGTCCTTGGTGGATCCAAAGTAATATTTAATATCATTGTCTGAATTGATCCTGGCTCTGTATATTATGCCTTCAGTCATGCACTAGCCATTTAATGGACAGGTTATGTTTTTATGGTAGTTGTATTAGGATTATATTTTAGTGTTTGGGAGCTTGCTTAATACATTATTGTTATGTTGGGATATGTAATTATCTATGTTTTTTGTACAACTATAGCTTACCCTAATGATATTTTTGTTGAAAATCTTTTTTAGTGTTGGAGAATGACCAAAGTGTTTGTGAATTAAATTCAGGAAAATTCTACCTACATTGGTTTTAACATTACTGTGGTATGGCGGGTTGAACCATATAATGTTATGTTTGCATTGTTTTAGCTTATTTTTATCTTTGTTGTTATTTCTTACTACATATTCCAATTTCACATTATGGTTGCTTCATTCTAGTGCTTTGTTATATCTAGCTTTGTTATTGTTGAATATTTCTTTGTTACTAGAGTTGGTGTTGACATTCAGTGTGTTCCTCCCATGTTTTGGTAGACACAGTAATTATCCCGCTCACTCTAGCGGTAGGTTTGAAGCTAGCGTTCAGCTTCCAGACAAAAACAAAGTCGTAACTTAATACAAAACTCTATAACAGTGCATATCACCACAGTCCCAGCTGCACTGCCAGCCAATTCCCCAGACCACCGGTTTTATTGACCAAAAACACAGCCAACGCACCAATCATCACAGTTGGCCTCATTCTCAATCAGTCCCCAGCTCAACCAATCAACATGCAGACCACCACTAGACAAATCATGCCAAGCAGCATAAAATAAACAAATGTCGGAGAATGTACTTTTCTTGGACCAAATTTGTGAGAGGAAAGGATGTAGCTGACGAAATGACGAGCTGTCTAGCTTGGTTTTATGCACATATCCATCATAAAACAGCAGCCCGACAAGCAAAACATCTTGGATGTTTCGAATCTGGTAAGTGCGACTATGTACTGTCACAGTTGGTCGATAACCTATATTGTACTGATTTGTGCAAATTTTCAAGTATCCTTTTATGGTGATTGAATCTTCTGTTGATGTACCTGTGGTTGTATATATCCTTAGTGTATGGTTTGTACATGCCCTTATTTGGGTCAAATGTGACATCTAGGAAATTGATCACTTTAGCATTGGTATTGGTGGTAATGTTTAGTTTATCGTCCTTAAAGAATTTTTTTAGGTCCTTTCTCGTCTGGTCTGCTTATCTCGGTCTCACTTTATGAAGGAGAATTATCTCATTGTCTCTACATACCATTGTTTTTTATATCATAGATAAATCTGAGTCTCCATAGTAACAGTATCCTGACAAATTCACATGCTTCCACAGAATCATGTGTTCCCATGCAAAGGCAAAAGTCTTGGTTATCTTTCTTAGTCCATAGAGTTCCATAGTGGTATAAAATTGGTTTTTGTTCCGTTCTTATGATATCTACTGCCATATCTCTTAGAGATACGTAAACATGGCATCTAACTACCCATCAAGTGGGATCAGACATATCCTGTTAGGCTTGCACTATCAAAAAATTCTTCAAATGAAGAAATATTTAATGAAAAAATATGTATCTGCATTGAGAGAGGAGGAGCACAATATCAACCTGTGTTTCAAGGACCAACTAAATCCAAGAACAAGTGACAATAAAAAAGAAAAGGGAATGTTATCTAGTTCAACCTACTCTTCAACATGGTAAGAACTAATATAGGGAAAATATTTTTTTAATGTTTTAAATAAGCATTTCCCCAAAACATCCAGGTTGTACAAATTATTTAATTGTAACACAATTAAGTTGCACTAGCAACTTGGGCAACATTATTAAAATGTTGAACAAAATAAATTCAAATCTTGAAGAACATGTGAGTAGTGGAAATAAGGTCATTGGTAATTGCAAAAGAAAAAAATAATTGTCTCTTAAATGGGGTATGTTGCACTGAGGGTGTAGTGTATTATGCTGGGTCAGAAAATGACAATGGCAGTGCAAAAACATACATTGGTTGCACCGAGGGACAATTTAAAAAGAGGTGATATAATCATACTTTGTCATTTAGAATACCTGAATGCAGATTCAGTACAAGGCTAGCAAACTACAATTGGAGTTTTAGAGAAAAAAATAAAAAATCCAGCCATTAATTGGAATATTTTAAGAAAAGTGAAAGCTGGTAAAGTGAATAGTGGCTCATGTAGGCTGTGCCACAAAGAAAAGTTGTCCATTGCAATATACAAGTGTGGTGCTGAGTTGTAGAATGAGAGGATTGAAATTATGGCAAAATATAGGCATGTGAGAAAGTTTAAAGTTATACGAACCTGGGTGAAGTTAGAAAATTTTTTTTTTATTCCTCCTTCTATATTCGTACTTTCAGTTCGCAAAAGAATACCTGAATATATGAGATGGTCACAAGGGCCAAAATTCCAAATGAATTTGTGAATTTTGGCCCTTGTGACCATCTCATATATCCAGGTATTTCTTTTTGTTGCACTGGAAGTAATGAGATGGAGGAGGAGTGGTAAAAAAAAAAAAAAAGTGTTTTCACAACTGTGATATGTATGTTGACTTGTAGTTGGGTTTGTGGAAAGGTTGTCCTTTCCAGGTGGAGAAGATTGGTCAGAAGTTAATCTGTTGCTACAATAGAATCTTTACTTGAAGGTGGGGGTCCATATCTATCCTCTTATCATTTACTGCCTTTCTGTTCTGCCAGTCTCATCCATTGAGCTAGTTCAACTATACAGAGTTCTGTTTCATCTCCTTTGAAATCATATGGTCTGCTGCCTCCATCTTCCCAACGGCAGCCTTGGAATGCTGAACATTGTTTTTGCCACACTTTGCAGCATTCCTTGTCTGGATTTGTACACAGGACATTGAGAACAGCAGTTTCTGGAAGGAAGATGCCAAAACAACTGAGGAGGTCTGCCATTTGCCCTAAAATGAATGCTCCTTCTACAGTAAAAGCCATCATGCATTGAGGGTTCTTTCTTGGATTCAGGCTGGCTGGAGATCCGTCTGTTGTCAAGAGGTATATCAGTGTAAGTATTGGGCACTGTTCACAACAATTGAGGTCTTGGTTTTAATGAGAGGGGAATTTCACTCTATATGGGTTCGGTATGTGGGTTGAAATGTTTTACTAATCACTCATATGGCTGATAATTTCAAGTGCACTCTGGGTTGGCAAATAATCTTTTGTGGTGGGACTGGCCATTTCTCCAGAATTTGTCCAGTGTGGTGAAATGGAAGTGTGGCTTTATTGCCTTGCTTGGGGTGAAATGATTTAAAAAAAAAAAAAAAAAAGTGAATGCCAAAAATTATCTCTAAGACCTATTGAGGTTATTAAATTGTTTACATAAAGACATTCACCACTGGTTCCAGAGGAAGAATAGTTTATTTGAAATTTGTTAAATAGGAAACTGGCCATGTGCTTTTCAAACAAAGATGACCTTTAGAAAGTATGAATTAATGGTTGAAACTTACCAATACATCATTAGTGACAATTGACAAGCTGAGTTTCCTAGATATGTGCATATGATAAACTTTGAGCAGTTCTGAAGAGACAAGATGAAACATGGGCTGACATGGATAGATGCTTCCAGAGGGATGTTGGTTGTAATAATCCTGCTGAAACTTCCATGAAGAGAGAGAAAAAAAACCAGACTAACAGCTTACCATCCCAACCTTTCGAAGAGAGAAAAACAAGCAGATAAACAAGATTTTTTGTTCTATTATTATCATAATTCTAAATTAATAAATTATTAAATTAAAGTTAGATGCTTACTTATTGTGAAGCATTAGAATTGGTGAAAACCAATTCTAATAAAGTTGTTAGTTTGAAAAACCTGTATAATCAACAGCTAAAATAAAATACATCTTGTTAAAATCTTGTTAAAGTATTCTGATCTTTAGGACAAAGACTTCATCCATTTATGTATCTGTCAACTTTAGATATGTGACACATGGCTTGCAACATTTCAACTCTACACTTAGAACTTCTTCAGATCTTATCTAAATGAAATATAGGTGGAGGAATCTTCTGTCCAGAATGTTACCAAATCAGATTGAGCGTGTCCAGTGTATATAGTGTCATAGTTGAACTGTTCCTCAGATTTTCTTCCTGAAATGATAAATTGCTATTTTTAAAATCAAACTGTAGCTTTTTTATGGCAGAATTGTGTTATCTCAGATTTGGCCATCAGTAAAAACTGGTTTTATAAGTTGGATGTGCCTATTCCACAAAATCAGATTGGCTGTTACTGCTTATAAGAACTAATATGAAAATCTTTTCATCAAATATTTGCTTTCAAAGTGTCATGCTTAAGCAGATAAAAAATAATGGAAGAATTTATTTTGTATTTTTAAAGTAAGTTTGTGAAATTTTTATTTTTATCAACTGCCATTCACAAATTTAAATGATTAAACCAAAAGTATTTGCATAACATTTCATATTTTGCATGATTTTTTTCAGCTGGAAAGTCAACATTTGCAAAGATGCACTTTGAACCTGCTGGTTATATTCATATAAATAGAGTAAGTGGAATATTTTTTTCACTTTTTTATACCCAGCAGCTCATGTAGCTTCCATTTTATTTTATTTATTTTTATCTTCTTAAAGTATTCTGTAATATCCAAAACAACTATTTATAGCTTATATTAATCAACATGACATCTTTATACAATACATAACTTGTCTTTATCACCAAAAAAAGTAATTTTGTAGGTTAAATTTATTTGTGAATATTAACTATATTTTTATGGTAGCTGTGTTGTTTTTTGCTTCAAAGTTAGCAATCTTTTTATTGCATTTGACCTATGATCTCAATAGACATTATATTGCCAGTTATCTTATTTCAGTCATCAGCATAAATGTTGGCTATCACCCCTTTCCTCAATGAACTGTTCCTGTTAAGTCCTATCAGTTCACTAGTAGAAATCTAAGGATACAGTTAGGTTGTTTGTAGATGGTTCTTAGACAGTTCCCAGGAGAATCTGTTACTGAGAATCCATGAGACTTATAATAAAGTGATTTGCAATATTGTCAACAAGAAACCCTTAGATATTCAACAGGAGTAAGTATCTTTACACTTCCAATCAACAGTGGTGTTAAGGATATTATGAACTCATGTTGGGTAAAAAGAACTGTTTTTGTTTTTGAGTATTCTACAAAATAACAATGTGGTTGTGGATAATTGCTCAAATTCACATGAGAAAACTGACGTGAATAAAAAAAAAAAATATCAAGTAACTAAAAAATTTTGAAAAATGTTATATTTTATTCCTTCAATAATAAAAATTGTTATAAATAATTATTCTAAATTAAAATTTTATTTTTAATATATCTAAAACCTTTTAATACAGGCATTGAGAGCTTGATAAAACATAAAAATGGTACCAAATTTATCTTGATAGCTCAATTATGACTATTCAAAGTTTGTCAGAACTGAATTTTTCATCTTGTATTGTGACAGAAACTAATTTTAACAATGTATAACTGAAAATGCAGGCTTCAAACAAGTGAAAAATCATAGATATAATAATAGGTATTCTTGAAGTAAAAGAAAGTTAATACTAAATAATTATTAGATCTGATTAGCTTAAACATTGGGAAAAATTATGTTCTCAAAATTGAAATAGTGAATAAATGATAAAAAATGGCAATTTTGGCTACTCATAAGTTTCATTTCAACATAAGTTTCATTGCAACTTCATGCTATGATTTATAGAATAGATGAAACTATTTTTTTTAATTATTATATAAAAAAAAAATATTTACATCATATAAAAATAGCCAGAAGTGCAATTTTACAGTAGGGCAAAAAGCCAGGCTTTTACAGGATTGATGATGGAGAAGTTGAAAGCTGCCATCTTTGATGGTCCTTAAATCCGTCAACTCATCTGAGATCCAGAGTTTGAAAACTCAATTTACGAAGTGGAACTGGAAGCAGGGAAGACTGGTCATGAAGAAATTTTTTGACAACAACAAGGCCAGGAACTCTGCAAAACTTGTCATGAATATGCTGACTGCTTTCAGAAACCTTGGATGCAACATGGACATCAAAATGCATTATTTATTCTTGCATATGGATTGGTTTCCTGAGAATCTGGGATTAATGAGCAATGAAAAGGGGAAAAGATTCCATGAGGACATGAAAGAAATGGAGACCGGGTATTATGGATGCTGGGATGCAGTCATGATGGCTGATTACTGCTGGACTTTAAAGACTTTACCACTGATCATTCTAAAGATTTAAATAAATAGAATTTTAGCCCTGAATTTTGAACAATGATGAGATAAGCAAAATCATTTGCTAAAACATAGACAACTTAAAAAAAAAAAAATGTTTTTTTGTTGACCAGTGAATCAACAAAAAATAAACAGATTACATTTTAAAAATTACTTAATTACATTTCAACTATTTATGGACTAATGCACCAAAGTTAAGCTTGAAATATATATTGTGTTCATTTTTATTTTATATTTTATAAAATGTATCCAAATTCATTTTTTGAAAATTCCTAAATGTCAAGAATTACAGAAAATATTGCAAGCCGTGAATGAAATGAATTAAATGGAAAACTGGATACTTTTTTAAAATTTATTTTATTTTTTACTAAACATGAGGGTGTGAAATTTAAAGAACTAAAATACATCCAGTGTATTTTTTTTTATTTTATATGAATTCCGTTTAATGTGTTTAAGGAAATGCATAAAAACAACATCTGAGGCAAAAGTGATTTGAGCATTTAGACAAAATACAATGAATAAATACTTAATATAGTTTAAAAATGCATCATTAAAGAAAATGACTGAAATAAGTCTAATTTAAAATGGAATTCAGTTGGTTAGCAATACAAATACCCAACACTTTTGCATGAATAAATGAAGTATACCCTCTGTTTAATTCAAATGTGCCCTTAGTTATATTGGTGCAGAGATATGAAACCAACTAATTATTAAAAATGAGACATTGCTCTACAAGATGCAATTTTTATTTGTTTATTTCTCTGGTTTAGAAATGTTTTGTGAAAGACAGCTTCACACCTTATTTTACACCCACCAAATTGATGAGCATATGTTTTTCTTTAAGATGGAACTATTTTGATATCTACAGATATCAGAGTTGTGTCTTCCTACAGGAAAACACAACTCTGAGCACAACAAGTTTTAAAAACACGACTATGAAACTGTCAGTTTTGAAAATGTGGAAAACAAGCAGCCGTCATTGAAATAGTGACATAAATTAAAGAGACATGGAGTAAAATCAAATCATAGCCTAGAAAATAAATGAGATATCAGCAGTTGAAATTGAAGGAAATTTAACTATTTTGACACGTTTTCATAGTGTGGGCTAAGAGGCCATAGACAAATTCTGTAAAACTAGTAAAATTAAGCCACATAATATTTTAAGACTGAAGTCCTAAGTCAATGTACTGCTCATGAATGACATAAACTGTTTCCAACACAGAAAATTTGTAGAATTAGAAAAACTTGAGAATCTACACGTTATTTCAAAAGTGACTAGTTCAATCAGGGCAGCACCTATAGTAATTCTTAGGAAGACTAACAATAAATTACAAATGTATGCAGATTTCTCTATGGGACTAAATATGGCTATATTAAATATGGCTACACATACTCATTGCTAACAGTGAAAAACTTGTTTTGGTTGAATGAAGCAAAATTTTCTTGAGCATCCCAGTCAATATTTATCTTTTAGGTGGAAGTTGAAAGGAATAGCAGGAATATCATGGATATGCTGTTAGCAGGACTAGATTTTATTTGGACAACATCCTAATAAGAAGTGTAACAATAGAAGTAAATTATATACACCTAGAAGTTTTCAAAAGTATACAAGAGTTCAGTTTCAATTAAAGAATCACAAAATGACTTGCATTAAGTATTTGGGTTGAATTATTGACCAGCAAGCTGGATCCTGTAACGTGATAAAGTATATGCAAGTCTCTACAAACATTGAAACATTGCAGTCTTTTTGGAGACTACTCATTTACTATAATATATATGTTTGAAAAATGTACCAATTTCAGGTTCCTTTAAATGTGTTATTAAAAGAAAATGGAACTGGAGTGCCAAAAAAAATTTGAAAAATAAAAGAAATATGTACAAGTATTTAAATATGGTCATTATCCAACTGTAAGCAGTGATGAATCTAATGCTATAAGGACATTACCAATGACATTAAAAAAATTCAAGTGGAAACTAATTGATAAAGTATTGAGATCGGTGGTAAAATGCTTACAATTTGTTTAGAAAGAAAAAAAAAATGTTAAAGAATACCACAAATTCTATTTAAGGAGAGAAACCTTCATCACCTGTAAGAATTGTATAATATATGCACATTGGGTAGGGAGGTCAGTGGCACTATAGTCACAGCTAATAAAAGAGTTCCTACCTGGACATGCAGAAATGTCAAAAATGAAATCAATAATGATAGGGTATGGATGCTGACCAGGCATCAACAAAGAGATTCAAAATTTAATAAAATGCTGTCATAGCAGCTAATTCACCACCAATGAAAATACAATTTTAGCCTAAAATTACTAAACCATGATCTAGGCTATATCTTGATTATGCTAGTCTAGTCAATGATTTCTTTATTGACAACATATGTTTTTCTATTTGACATCTTCGAGGATATATTAATGGTTTCTTTCTCATCAGTGGGGAAGGATGGGTAGTCTTGGTTTTGCTTAATGTTACTGAATTCTGTCTTGTTAAATTTGGGTTCGATTATGCTTGGGCGTATTTGGGAGTTCATTTATGATTTTTTTTTTTTTTTTTTTTTAACACATTTCATATTTACTTCTCATCTTTTCGATCCATCTTCCTGTGAATTTCAACAATTATCATCCAGTTAGTATGTTAGTCTTTCCTCTTCCTTCTTTCTTTCCCTTTTTGTTTGATAAACCCCTGAGACCCCAGTGTCACATAGGCAAGCAGAAAGATTTATTGATACATTGGATATAGTGCTAAGCAAATCAACTGTAGGGGAACTAACTGATGAAACATTTAACCTTTTAATGAAGGACCCTGTGCAGTCCTAATAAAACTAACAGAAAATTACCAAGTTGATGTTTGATATGAAAAGGAGGATTTTTGTTTTTCTTTTTTAGCAAAATATTACCAGATGAATTTATAGATTTTAAAAAGTATCAGAAAGTGTCTATTAAAAATTACCAGCAAGGCGAAAAAAAGTGGTTGGCTGAAATAATAAGTAGAAAAATAGGGACTGTTATTGGTAATGTGGAACCTCAACTATTCAACAGGAGTAAAGTTTCAATAATGTAACTGAAATGCAAGAACAAGGAAACGTAATATCACTTGCAATTTCTATAGGAATCAATTGTGACCCACATTTTTATCGTCTTTTGCTCTCAAAATATATAGAGTTCTCTGTGTCTAATATAACATACCTATTATAAGAAGAAGGCCGGAGCGTACAACGGCCGAAACGTTGTGATAAATATGGTGACAAAGATGAGGACAATAGTCCGAATAATGTGAATAATGTCTTCTGTATTTGTTGAAGTGTGTTTTATCTTGTAATTATGCTGTGCTTTAATTTTTTTTCTTTTTGAGATGGCCATTATGAATAACATGCATTCATAAATATTCACTAGCATTCTAAGATTTGTTTGGAGAATTGAACCTATATTGCATTTTTTTTCCTTTTTTTGTATGTCCAAATAGCAATGTAGAAGGCAAGTACACTTGTGTGTAGAAAATCACACACACACACAGGGTTTTATTTAAATTTTGTCTCAAATTATCACATTTGTTTTAATAAAAGGTTATTTGTTGCTTTCAAACTTTGTAAGAAACCTTAAACCAAGAAACTGAAAGATGAATTAAGGATTTATAAGTAGTCTTCTTTAATGCAACAAGTATTTGCCATGTTGTTTCTAAGATAGGAAATAGATGTATTGTTGGGGCGCACCCACCTTCTCATCAGAATGGACTGATCTCTCTACTACTAATAGGACAGTTCTATAGAGTTCTGGGAGATCAGGTGACCATCACACTTCCGTCTCTCTACCGGAAGATACAGTTGGACTTTATACTCTTTCTGATTGTTACTGACTAACCTGCGTTCATTTGACTACTAATCTCTCTGTTGTAAATACCTCTTCAGATATACCAGTATTTTTCCCTACGTATGTGTTTGTCCTTATTTCAATACACACACAGGGAAACACTCAACATCTCAATATGTATGAAGCCTAGAGTTAGAGTATGCATGAATCCAAAGGATTTGTAAACATAACATCAAAGTGACTTTCAATAATCATTTTTCTCAACCTCCTAACTAGAATTGGTTCTTTGAAAAGATTGCATTTGTGATATCTCATGCAAATGGGGAAAATAATATTAACAGTTCCTTTAAAGTCAAACTTTTGTAACATAATGCTATATCCAAAGGAGAGATAGAAATCTGTTATGGCAGACTATATTTGGATGAAAAAGAGCTCACTTTACCTTTTCCAAATGGTACTGAAGTTCAGTTAATAGATAAGGAATGTTGATGAAAGATAAAATTGAAGGAAGAATCATAAATTATCTGATAAAATGGATGTGCAAGTCTGGCCTGTATGAATTTCAGTTCAAATTTTTTGTTTTTTTTGCTTAACAAGGAGGGAAGTGGAGAAAACACCCTATATATAAATATAGAAAATATAGATACTATGTTACATGAATTGCAGCTCATTGTTTGTGCAGCTCATGTTGCCAGTCAGTATATTAACCACTATTTATTTTCTATTTACTGACTTTTGTAAAATGGATCAGCTGAAATGTGGTTATAACAAAAGTATGAGTTTAATAATCTGAACAGCTCTTGGATTTTTTTCCAAATTATTGTCAATAGTTAATTTTAATAGCATGACTGAAGTAGTCAATGAACACAACAGTGCATTAAAAGAAATGACGTAAAAAATGTTGAGTTCAAATTTAAATAATTCTTGAATAGGCTATACTACAGATAGATGTGATTCACTCACCTCTCATTAATGTCCATTTCAAATACTCAAAAGTAGGAATATAACAAGGAAAGACCACTGACATGCTATGATGTCAAACAAATGGTCCTAAAGAAAATACATTTCTTAATAAAAACTCTACTTGTCATCCTATCCCTGATAGTCAAAAATAGCTCATCAATGTAGAAAGACCAGTTGCTTCAAAAACATTTTCTAAAGAACTGTGTGAAGAGATACAACTAGTGCTCTTTGCTATAAGTTGCAAAAACTACCAATAAGATTTCAATTACAACTCTAGTAAAAACAGATTTTGTGAAGCTGGAGAAACATTTTAGGTGTATATTTAAAAAAAAAAAATTCATCAAAAAATATAAATTTTAAATTATAAAAGATTGTTGGTTAAAAATGGATCTAAAATAAGGATTTTGTGGTAAAATATTTTACCACAAAATTCTTATTTGAGATACATAGATCAGTCTCTATTAATATATCCTCATGACATAAATTTACCTGACCTTGTTAACAAACTTAATAACATTGAACCCACAAATTTTACCTTTGAATCTAATAACACTTTATCCTTCCTGGATATCATGCTACCTAGAATTAATAATGACCTTCAGTTGAAGGTTTTCAGAAAATCTACCAACAAGAATGACCTTATCAATTTCTACTTTCATTATGATAAAATCTGGAATAATTGTAGGATTCTGTTTAAGAGCACTAAGCCTCTGAAGCTCTCAATACTTAAAATATACATAAAAAAACACTTTCAGAAACCTTTTAATATTCCCATTATTTCTCCTACAATGCTAAGAGAAAGGCATACAAAGTATACAATTGTAAAAAAGATAATTGCATTATGAACACTGACAATAAACTAGTTAAAAAAAACAGGCATATAATATTACCTATTAACTCCTTAGCATCTGCTATCCTTAATGATAACAAAATAATTACAACCACATCTAAAACTATTATGGATATAATCAGAACCCAAAATATCCATAACTATATTAATTCTGAAGAAGGTTTATTTATATAAAATAAACTGTCGCAACTGCTCTTTAGAATACATTGGGGAAACTTTCACAAATTTAAAAATATTTATGTATAGACACAAAAAAATCTTATAGACATTAATTTATCAAATGCATTAGTCATACATAAAATAAATTGATCTAAAGAATGTCACATTTATTAAAATAGAAAGTAACTTACATGGAAAAATCTTGAGACTGCTGCTAACGAATCTGATCAAAATATAAATCTCTGCCCTAGATGTTTTCAAATATATCCATCCCTGAATAAGTTACTCCTTTCCCAAGCCAATGCACATGACTATAAAAATGTTTAAGAATTAAAAGAAAATGGTTAAATTCATAAGCTTCTATTATTTAAAAACATATGCATAAATTAATCCCAAACTAATATAAGTATCACATTATAAAAAGAATTTAACATTTACTTACTTTTGTTTATTACATCTTAAATTATGTCACTCAGCATCCTCCATAATTTACTGAGACTTTTCAGTTAGCCTGATATACATTTATGATTGTTTTTAAATTTAAAACTTTTGAAAAACTAATGACATTTTTACTTTTGTTTATAAATACTTGTTGCAAAATAAAATCATTATATTTGGCTTGATAAAGTCTATCAGAGGATGAAACACATTGGCTAAGACAAGTTTTCCTTTTGTCTTATATATATAATGTGTGTGTGTGCGTATTGGGGCAGCATTATTCAAACATATGCTGCTAAATATAACAAACAACAAATGTCTGTTATGTTTGATGAGCCGTTCTAAACTCCATATATTTGATTTAAAGTAAGAAATATAAGAAAATAGTAATATTATTTGTGTTGATAAAATTAACACTGCTTTTAGAAATATTACTGATAAACTTAAAATTAGCAATAGGGTTAGTAAACTTTATACTAAAGAATCTTAGTGTTACTTAAAGATCATAAGCTGAACTTTCAAACCAAGCTTTCTATGAGAATCACAAACCCTACCAGAATGAAAATTGGAAGGATAAGCAAAATTATCCTGGATTGGGTCAATAAACAGATCAAATGATGCTTTGGACTTTTACATTGGATTCGTACCGCAGAGGTCCTTAATTGGTTTAGAGGTATTAGTAACAAAAGCAGCTGCTCTTTTATCCTGCTTGATATTATGGATTTTATCCTTCCATCCCCAAGGATCTTTTTACCCTGGTATTGGAATTCTAACATATCTAGAGAAGAGAGAAATATAATAATGAACTGTAGAACATAAATTCTCATCCACAATAAAGAACAGTGTGTTAAGAACTCTGATGATTATTTTGATATTTCAATGGGATCATTAGATTCTGCAGAATCTTCTGATCTTGGTGGGTTTATTTATTTTATATATTACTGCTTATGAAGATGTCAATGTTGATAATATAGGGTTATATAGAGATGATGGTCTTATGGTAGTAAAAACTTCCACTAAAATTAAGGTAGATGAATTAAGAAAAATGATTCACAGAAAAATAAAAAGTTTAAGGTTAAGATAAGTACTAATGTTGAACAAGTAGATTTTCATGATGTTATGCTAGATCTTGTTAATGATATATTTTAACCTTATATGAAAAATAATGCCAACCCAATTTATATTCACCCCAATTCTAACCACCCTCCATCATGATGGGTGTCAGCTAATAGTTCAAGTAGTAAATGTTTTTTCCTGTACCCAGAACAGTCATTAAAAAAAATAATTGCTGTTTTAATGATAATTTCCTGCTGGATGTACACCACAAGGTCACTGTATTTGACTTTAAAGATAAATGAAGTGTTCTCATTTTTACATTATCATCAGATCCCTCTGTGATTTTTGTGCTTATACCCAGTGATGTTCTTGTTTGATTTTCTTAATGTTGCTTCTCATTCCAGGATACACTTGGTTCTTGGCAGAAGTGTGCTCAGCTGTGCAAGAAGTCATTATCATCTGGCAAAAGTGTTGTAGTTGACAACACTAACCCTGATATTGAATCACGCAAAAGGTAAGCAAAGAATGAAATATAAACCTAAAGCATATATTTTGTAATTGTTTACTAATTAATAGCTTGACCAAAACAAGCAAAGCATAAATTCCTATGCAATCTATCATAACTGAGATTGGAAGTGCTTTCCATAGACTAGTGAAAACCATAGCAAAAATTTCAATCCCATTCACCAAAATTCCAGTCACCTTGTTGATAGTAGTTTGGATATTAAAACTTTATACAGAAGGATTTAATAATTTATTACTTTTTTTATTGTAAGTATGTAAAAAATGTTTAAGTAAAATAAAAAATCTAATAAAATCAAAAACTAACATCTTCGAGTTTTTAGAAATTGATCCTTTCCAAAATATTTTACCTAAAGAATTATCATCTGGCTCAAAACAGAAAGCAGTGTGCAAAAAAAAAAAAAATGAAAAAATTTACATATTTTGATGGGTAAAAGTGTTAAAAAAACAATTACAGAGGTCAGAATCAAGCAAAACTTTGGAGCTCAAAAAAAAATGGAAGGTACCTACACTGACCATTTTTCTTGGAACCACTTCAAAAGAAGCAATAATAAGTTTGATCTAATATTTTTATAAATATCTTTCTCAGATTTGGATGGTAAATCTCACTACCATTGACTTTCCTCATGCATGGATGTAATATGTTGTCTGCTGGTGCTATTTAACATATTACATCCGATGCTTGCATCTATCAAATATCATGCAAAAAATGTGACCTAAAATATGTGGGTGAAACATAGGTCCTTAAAATCTCGTGTTTTCGAACATAAATCGAGATATATCGTCTCAAAATTTTAACAATGCTTTAGTTGTACACACAACTAAAAGATCATAATTTCGATTCATTCCGTGAAAGTATTAAAATATTTTCATAATAAAAATCTCAGGAGGATTTATAAGCAGGTATAATATCCATCTCACACACACGGTGAATACTAGACCTGGTTTCTTTAATATTTCCCCCTTTTAGCGAGATTAATGCTCGACAAGCATACACATAAAATTTTAGAACCTAATAGAATTCTTTTCATTTTCTTTTTCATTTCAAAATAATCACAAATTTTTAGGAATACATTTTGAAAGCGTCGCCCATGTGACAACAACATGACCATGCTAAACGGAAAGCTGATCATTTTAAAAATTTTCAGTTATCTGTTTTGGATAAGACTTGTTTTTTATGACCCTCGTCTTTGTCAAATTGAACTGAATTGTATTTTAATGAATATTGTCTTGAAAAAGGTTTATTAAACCGAAACGTCAGATGTCGACATTTCATTCATTTTAAACAACATAATTGCATTTAAGGATTTTTGTTTGTTTTTTCCAAATTTTTCTTCATTCTGTCGGATCTATATCCATTTACATTTGCTTACATATGTGTGTGTGTGAAAATATATACAAAATAGGAAAAAACTCATTAGGTAAATAATCCAAAGTTCTTTAATATTTTTGTTTTTATTTTTTAAAAACAGTGCTCGATACAAAAGTAGAGCCTAAATATAATTATTTATTTAAAAATATGATTCCAT
>CAHIKZ030004698.1:0-21014 GCA_903632075.3 Acanthosepion pharaonis | reverse complement strand
CTTTACTTAGCATACCTATTTCTCATAAATAATTTCCATGAATGTTTTGATCTATAATGAATTTAGGTAATTGTTTCGATTTTTACCGTGCCAGATGCAACTGTACGTTCTATGTTAAAAAGATTTTTTCTCTCGTACTTCTCGCTTCTAGAACTCTCTTTATGTGCGTGAGTTCTATGCTATCAGTTTTGTTTTCGCATTCCTCGTTTGTAGAAATCTCTTCCAGTATGTTGCTTTCAAGTAAACTTTTATCCTCAAAATTGTAAGTGCAAATAAGTTGTTACCGTCTCTTTTTAGTTACTGTTCTTTTATTATCTCTCTTTAATAATTCCCTTTTCTCTCATTTCTTTACACTCAGTAACCCCCCTTGCGTCTTAGTGGCTTTTTGCCTTGTATCGGGTGAAATGATTAAAAAAAAAACTGAATTCGGAAATAGTTAAATATGATTGCATAAAAATTGCATCTCCGGAGGTTCATAGCGAATTATATCGTACATATGCGCTTAATAAACTTGTTTTTTTTAAAGATAAATTTATTAAATCCGTGCTATCTCTGTCTATACTCCTGTCTTGATTTGACTTTATAAATATATTTTCCTAATAATTTTGCAAATATTTCTTTTTATTTCTTTAATAAAAATTTGAACATAAAATGCTTGTTAGGTGGGCTGATTATGGATGAAGGAAACTGTTTTGTGATAAGCAGAAGTCTACGTTGTTGTTAATTCCATGGATGGTTAGGTCTTACCTGATTTTCCTCAATGCTTCTATCTAAATAAGTGTTCTGTTTACAATTGTAAAATACACATGAGTTTAGCACTGTCAAAATAATTTCTATCAAGAATTACAAAGAGAATTCGATCCATGCCATTTGCAATGAGGAATGTCGTAAATGTAGTCTCTGTCTATTTCGATGTCGGTCCGTTTGATTTTGTCTTATATATAATGAAGAGGATAGGATAATTTGACATTTACAAGACATGAAAGGTCAGAAAAATGAGGAAAATAACAGAAAGCTGCCTGATGGTTTAAGTGAATGAATATCGAAGAAAGGCAAAGGTTGTAGAAAATAAAAGATAGGAAATCGTGAAGAGCCATATCCTGAAAGAGGAGATAGCACTGAAGAACTTTACCCAAATCGTGATAAAGAACTTTACCCAAATCCTGATAAAGTAGAAACTTGGGTTAATTAAAACCATTTTTATTTTTAGTTTTATTTATATTTCATTAACTTTTGTCTCGACTTTTTCGTTCGTTTCCTGACTTTCATATATTCTTTTTTTTTCTTTGTCTATTCTTGTGTTATTTTTCTGTTTTTCATCCCTTTTCCAGCCTTGATCTCTCCACTACCCTCATCCTTTCTTCTATCATCCTATCTGATCTTGCTCTAAATTTTCTATAACCCATTGCGTCCTAGTGGCTTCTCGCCTTTTGGGGTGAAATGCATTGAAAAAAAAAATGGAAAGATAATTCTGAAAGAAGGTGCTGAGAATGTATATATATACTGAGGAAGTTTTAAGGAAAAATCAAACAAAAGAACTCTTATATTCGAAGAGAAAAGATGCCTTCAAAAGAAAAGAAAACAGGAAAAAATCCGTTAGAAACAAAGAAAAGAGTATTAAACTGTTACGTAATATTAGTCATCATCCATGGCAGGGAATTTTGGACAATCACCTCACAGATGAAGAAGGCAATAAAATGTAATTCTAAAAGAGGATGCTGAGAATTCCATTCACCCAACATGCGGTTACTGAGGAAAATGGAAACTCATAAAGAAAATGGATGCAAAACTAAAAATACAAATTTATCACCAGACTGTCCACATACCCATCTTTCAAAAAGACGCCATTAATAGTGGCAAGCGTGATAACCCCTTACCTTTCCCTCTTCATTAGTAAGATAGCTTTCAATTTTTTTCAAAGGCAGAATCAAGTGGCCTCTTTGAATTTTTGATAGTGTGATGGTTTCAACTAACATAAGTTATCCTTTTATTTTGTGGATTTGATTTACGTATCAGCGACAGATTTTTTATATATAAATTTTATAATCATCAATTTTTTTATGTCATGTAGGTGTTTTTGTAAATTCCCTGAGGTATGCGGTATTGTGGTACATGGAAGATTAAATGATGATGTATAATTTCTTTTGATGGATGTGTAAATAATAATAAGTGAATCGGTCGTGAATCTGGTTAGCTACGTATAATATAGTAAGTGATGACTAGTCTCAGACCATTCTCTCTACCATTTTTTAGCCCTTGTGCCACAATTGTATTTTTTATAGAATAAATCTAGGTATAAAGTAAAGAAGAAAAAACGGCATTAATAGTGAAAAAGGCGATAACAATGACCAGACTCGAGAAACCGAATTTTCTGAAGAAAAAAAACAAGAAAAGATTTTCTCCATTCTACCGAAAGCAGTAATGGCTGCTCGATCAAAGAATGCCGAATATTTCCTTATTAAAGATGAGGAGAACAGATACCATACCTAGTATATACTTGCTGACTGCTGGCCGACGGAGTCAGGATGTGACAGGTCACTTTAATGTGGGTAGGGATTTTTTGGTACAGACAGGTCCAAAAATTTTAGCACTCACAAACGTCAGTCGCACTGGCCTCGGTATTACTACCAATAACCCACCACTTCTTTAACGCAATGAGATAGGTGCTGTCATGGGTGAGACCAGCTACCTCTCAATATGTTTTTTCACTTGCGTTCTGCCCGAAAAAACTAACTGAATTGCGATATGTTCAAAGACAGAAACACAATTGAGAGATAAAATGTGGTTTGTCCGCCCGAGGATAGTAGTAAACTTTGATCCCAGTGGAGTGCTCGGTCGATGAATGCCGAATGTTTCCTTATAAGGAAACGGCTATTATTAACATAACCATTAGCGATGGGGTGGATACTACATTTTGATCCTAGACCGATAGAGATGAGAGTGCTGAAAGCCTCATTCGATTAGCACTGGCTGTTCGGTTGATGAATGTCGAATGCTTCTTTTTAAAGAAACGGTTAATATTATCGTTACCATCAGTGATGGGGTGGATACTACATTTGATCCCAGGCCGATGGTCAGAGAATGTTGAAAAGCCTCCTCGATTAGCACTGGCTGCTCGGTTGATAAATGCTTCCTTCTAAAACGTTTAGTATTACCATTACCATTACCATTAGAGATGAGGTCTATAGTAAATTTTTATTCCAGCCCGATGGTCAGAGAGGTTCTGAAAAGCCTTCACTCGATTAACACACTGGCTGCTCGGTCGATGAATGCCGAATGCGTCCTTATAAGGAAACGTTTTATATCGTCATAACCTTTCTTTCTTATTTATTTTCCTGTATTTTGGTATAATCTGATGTTGGATGCTCGAGTTGTGCCTTTTACTGAATCCAGATGAGTTTTGGTAAGAAAAGTTAAAAGACCCGTTTTTATCTAACTGAAATAATAATACAATAATAAAAGGCAAATATCTCCTGACGATTCGAGCCAGTGTGGCTGGAATTATTTATCTTCATGCAATTCGTTTTTTTTCCTCCTCTAACAACTTAATTTCTCTTGTCTAATAAAATGCTTCATTCCCCCCTTGAAAAACTTCTTTTTTTTTTGGTTCTATTACCTTCATCTCTCGGCTATCTATAATGAGTAGTTACATTAATTTAACTTTTTACACCGAATTTACCGCACATGGAGTTCGCATGTGTATATTACGCCACACTGCTCAATCTTTAAAAGACGCATATTTGTAACCTTCTAAAATATTCTGCCTACCCCGGGGATAATTTTTTGTTCTTGTTTCTGTTTCTAACGTGTTGATAGGCAGCAGGAAATTGATTAATTTAGTCTGCTTAAAATGCTTGCAGTGCAAAAGTTTGCCAACCAACAGTGTAAACGGAACAACACAACTCTCTTTTTCAGTTCTCGTGTTTGGAAGAGAATTTCTGTTTTTGCAAACGGTTCATGCACAACAACGCTAAATGTTTGACAAAAAATAGCTTGTACGCTGTGATTTTATTTGACAAACAATAACTTTTGATTAATACAGATATATTTATTAATGTCATTTTCGTGCGATGCCGTTTTAATGCAAATGGTCCGGGAAAGGCTATTACCACGGAACTCAAAGTTTAAAATTTCAGCCTTTATCCAAACTCGAACAACTAGCAGCGAAAGTAAATCCACACCTATCCTCAGTCAGCGAATGTCCTACATGTATTTTCTAACTTAAAGATATGGTGGAGTAATTTAACATTGTTTGGCAAAGCCTCGATGGAATCCTGCACAAATAAATAAACAACGCTAAAATTGAGATAGAAAAAATAAGTGTATTAACGCCGAATACAGACTTGAAGTGAAGATTACTAGTCCAAAATGCGGGTTAGTAAAGTATCTCGCCCAAGTCTCTGTAAGTAAAGCGTAATCATCTCTCTCTCTCTCTGGACTCTTGTATAAGTCTCTGAGAAAAAACCCTGTGTCTGTCTCCGTATCTCTCAACCTGTGTCAACATATCTCAAATATATCTCCACGCATCTCGGTATTTAATATCCCACCACGAGGAATGTATATAGCACAAGGCTGGGTTTAAAGTGGGTTTCTCGAGCCCGTAGGCTCGGCCAAAAATAAACCCACTGAACCCGCCTGGAGACGGGTTCAGGGCCTGTCTACCTCCCGGACGAAACCTTGCCCTTCAGCAAAGCCTCGTCCGGGTTCCTCTCTGCCAAAGCAGAGAGTTCGACGAACGTCAGACTGTATCTCGACGTAGCTCAACAGCAGGTATTCTCTCTCTCAGTGTGTAAGTATACTTTTGGATGAGTCCATCTTATGTAAAAAGGAGATCCCCCAACAAACATCGAAAAACAAAGAAAAAATATATTTTAATAATATGTAGAAATGACGATTGCGAGAACAGAAACACGTGTAGTAAAATAAATATTAAATATTCTCGATATCAGACATTCTTTTTTTTTTTGCGTTAGTGTTCCAAACGTCTTTCTTGAACTGGCAGTGAAAAGTTCTGCGTGAAGGGTTATAAAACACATTAAGATTGGTTCGAGAAATGATGGAGTAGTTATCAACATGCTTATTTTTAATGACACCTGTGTATTCTTAGATCTATTTTCATTTTTCATCCTTTTGTCAGCATGGGTGTATATATGTATATCTCCTCTTCATACATACACACTGTCTCACTACAGGAATCAGTGAACACATCTTTACACCTGCACACATACACACATACACAAACACACAGAAACACACACACACATACCGTCCCATTAAAGGAATCAGTACACACATGCACACACACATACACACATATCGAGAATATAAAACATAAAGAAAAAAATTAATTATTTTTAATAATATGTGGAAATCTCCACCCTTTTGCCTGATGATGGTCACGAGACCGGGAACCCGTGTTGCAAAATTATGGAAAATAAAACATAATATTTTTTTTTTAAAATCCATATTACAACCAAAAACATTTGCAGTTTCTCTCTTCTTATTAATATACACTTTTCTCTCGTTGAAACTACTATAACCTCTTCCTTACACACACACACACAACATACACACACACACACACACACACATATATATATATATATCTATCTATCTATCTATCTATATATATATATATATATATATACACTACAAATCAAAATTTGGAACTACATTGATTTTTCCTCTAAACTTAAAAAATGAATCAAGTTTTGTGTCTTTAAAAAATAATTTACTTTTTCTATATTCAAGTATCTATTGTCTGCAAGAAATGTTACATTGGAGCTCCCAGATATTTTCTGTGAACATTTGCGCTGGGGGGTGCATGTCGCTGCAGGCAATAATGCACTCCATTTTGATATCTGTAATTTTCTAGCAGTCTGGCGTTCGAATACCATTCTACAGAAAGACTTTCCATTTGGGCCATTTTTTGTTTTCATTACTAATCTCTTTGGTTCTTGGGATCTAAACAGTTACTGAAAATTAATTCCGATCACATATTAATCGAAATGGAACTGAATCTCCACCAATATAGATAAGTAAATGTTGTGTAAATTGATAATGAACAATGAAGTAATATACTTAAATTTTAATTTTTGCTTGCTCATGTATTTTATAGCTAATTAGAAGTGTCATCAATATCAGACAGGCCCAAGGATACAAGTTCAACTTAAAATACTTTATTAATCATCTCTGTTACTATTGTAGAATGTAAAACAATCTTGAAAACTTTAAATACAATGAAAGATAAACTTTAAAGACATATAATAGGATGAGATTATCACTTTATAACTTTCTCATTGCCAATGTAGCTTCCCTGTATTTTCTTGTAAATATTTTCATTGTAATTATTCTGATGAACTTTCCTCTTGGTATCTAGGACTTTGATTATTTAAGCAAAGTACTAGATTGGAACATCTTTCCCACAGATGAAGAGACCTCAAAGCAACAGAAATGTGTTTCTACAAAAAGGTTGCTGAGAATTCCATGAACTGAACATGTGAGCAACAACAAAGTTTTAGAAAATGAAAAACAAAAATCTCAATTAACATCAGAAAGAGAAAGTTGAAATTTCTAAGGCGATAATGAAGAAAGAGGGCTTGGAAAATTTGACACTTACAAAGCTGATTGAAGGTAAGAGGGACAGAAGAAACTAATGCATAAACCTCCCATAGCATCTTGAGTAAATGGATGGTGGAACAACCTTTAGGAGAGATAACAAAAGACAAAATTTATTAAGAACTACACAGGACAAAAATTGTTGAGAGCCATGATCTAACATGCTGAATGGACATGTCATACAGAAGACTAGATTGGCAGCAAGGTCTCATTATTTTAGTGCTGAAATTGCTTACATGTAAATACATGTAAATAATGTTAAATAGTATCTTATCTTGCATTTCTTGCTTGTGGAACCCTCTGGCTTTTTTTTTGCTATCTAGTCAATTTTGATTTTCAAAATTTTAAAATGCAATGCCACGTTATCATTTGTCTTCTGGATTCCTGTTTTTTTTCGAACCTTTCATAATATTTTCTTTATCACATATTTACTTTTTACACTATTAAACCCATTGAATGTTGGTCCTTTATTGCATTGCTTTTACTTAAATGATTAAAGAAAAAAATCATTAGATGATGATGGAATCTGACTTTTTTTTTGAATAAGGATATTTTCTTGGAAAAACGAAATTTATATATATATATATATATATATATATATATATAATATTTGTAATACCCCCCATAAGAGAGTTGTTGGGACCAAAGAAGAAGTCTCTATATCCAGGTTTGGGCAAATTGTTTATTTCAAAGGATGGGAATCAATTTCCACTAGAAAAATAACGTTATATCTTCTGTATACACAGTGTGATTATATATATTTTCATATATATATTTTAAAAAGATTGTGTGTGTGTGTCAATTATTGTGGTCCAATGAGGTTTTTTCAATTGGGAGAAACTGCTAGAAAATATCATTGTGTTGTCTGTAATAGTAGTTCATAGACTAAGAAGTCACTTTGGTATGGAGGAAACAAGACATGAGTTTTTAGATGCATTTCTGATGTTTAAAAAGAGAGTTTCAATCCCTTTCTGTTTATATTGATTTATACAATGCCAATACAGGTGTTAAAACCATACAGCCCAGAAAGACAAATTGGTTAATATCAGAATATTAACCATAAAAAATTCTTTTCTTTTAAAACCATATTTTCCAAATTTGTCTTATATTTAATTAAAATGAATGCTTCAAAAATCAATAAAAAAATAATGAGAATGTTCATAAAAATAATCATAATAGACTGGGCTCTGTTCCAGTCTGATAAACAAACCCAAATCATTTTTCCAATAGAAATTCAATAAAAGATGTTGTTCTTTTGTCAGAAAATAATGATGATACCGAAATTTAGTGACGTTGCTTTTTAACATTGTTAATCGTAAACCAAATTTCAATTAATGCCATTTTTTATATATATTGTTATTATATGTATATATTTTTATATCTTTACAAAAAAGAGGAGGACGAAGAGGAAAGAGGTGAAGAAAAGAAAGAAAAAAATGCGGGAAGAGAGGAAGTGTGAGGGGAGCTTGAGGGTGGAGCTCAGTGTAACGAGGATGCTGAGGAGTAGGAGGAGAAAATTTATTGATTCGTCGAGTTAATTAGTGGCCTGAGATTAATTGGCAAGATCAATGAAAAGACATTGAAATCAAACATAGATAGATCGGTAGCACATCCCAAAAATGGGATTGCTTCTGGTGACTCGAGTATCATGCTAAATTCAATTACACCCTCTATAATATCACATTCAATGCTAATTTCATTGCTTTTTCATGCATTGTAGTTTATTGTGTCTCATGACATTACAAATTAATGAAACTATTCTTCTTTTATGTGACGTGTCCACAACTTCTGACTCTTTTTATAGCTCTTATCAATATTTGCTTCCTTTTTATCCCCCACAGCCCTTGTTCTGACACCCATTTACCGTTAAGTAATTTATTCACTATTCTCCTTGACCATCTTGCTATCAACATGTCCTGTGAGTATTAAATTCTCCAAGCCCTCTTTCCTCAGTATATTTTCCAGAAATGTCAACTGTCTCTTTTCTGGTTCTTAGTGATCTTAGAGATCTACACTTAGTGTAGATCTCCTTTTTTTTCCACTTTCCCTACAAATATCTTATTACTCACTCATGCTCCCATCTATGTTATTCCATCATCCTTCTGTAGAACTACATCTTTGTTGCCTAAAGACTCCGCTTCAACTGAGAGACGATTGTCCAGCATTCACCGCCATATAGAAAGGTTGATATTACATAGCAGTTTAACCCACTTTTTCTTTGTTTCATAATACTTTAGTTTCTAGGAAGGCATCTTTTTTCCGATTCCAATGGGATTTCAAATTTCTGTGTCACATTTTCCATCGCCTGTTATAAGACTTTTCAAATACAATAAAATCTCGAATTAACGGTCCCGGAACCAACGGACTCTGATATAACGGACAAAATCCGCAGAAATGTTAGTTCCAGAATTTGTCTCTGTTGTTTACAGTCGCAATCAACAGACCGAATCTGGTCGTTCCGAGAATGGACCGCTCGTTGTGTACACCCATGCATCGTATTTCGAACATTTTATGCGGATTTTGGTACAGCATACAGTATGTATATCTTTACACGTTTAATCATTCTATCTTTTAATCTTTTACACTTTTTAATCTTTTCGCCATTAATCGAAGGTTTACGGACACTTCACGTTCCAATATCGGATCCCATACGATCACCGAAGTTAAATAACGTTGAGCCTGGTCAGTACCTAGGTGGGTGACCGCTTAGGAATACCACGTGCTATAAGTTATGATGTGTTACTAGTGTAATGAATAATAGTCTAGAATTGTTAATCAGTGAACTGAGTTTCAGATCCCGTTGTTTCATTATATTCACTTACGCTTAAATAGCCTTTGGGGATCCACCTCCTCTCCCCCAACTATGGGTTAATTAGTACGACTTGTATCACTAAACCATTATTATCTCAAAAAAGAATTCTTACAATCTAAAAATATATTCTGGCTTAAAATAAAAATTCAAAGAATTGATGAAGTCATAAAAAATTTATCAGTATATGTTAATTCAATAGCAGTCAGATATACAGAAAAACCCCACATTAACGGTCGCAAAACCAACGGACTCTCGATTTAACGGACAAAATCCGCAGAAATGGTAGTGAAAAAGTCAAAACGACCGCGCGTAGCGAGCGAAGTCCGTTAGTTCCAGAATTGGCCGTTGTTGTTTCCTGGCGGAATCAACAGACAGAGATTGGTATTTCCGGAAATAGCCGCTGTTGTTTTACTTGAGCGCTCGTCGTTTACACACCTGCATCGTCTCTCGAACATTTTATACTGACGAAGAGGTTGAATAAGCAACTGAGAATGTCGAACATGCATGATTCTGTTGACACTCTCCTAAAATCTGTAGATGTGACCATGAATCGGAAAATTAAAGCGTATTATCAACACCTTCGAACAATAAGGGAATTGATAATTCGCGAACAGTATCAAAGGGGAAACACTTAAAGTTGATTTGCTCTTCCAGCCCAAATAGGCGGCTCATGAAATCGACCCTGACTCACCATCACTACCACAACGACAACAACTTTCTCCCACCAGTACGCCATTATCACCCCTCCCAAGCATAAGCACTGCTTCGGAGGAGCTCTATGGATTCCAGTAATTAATACTGTGAGGATCCACTATACGATCACGGCATTTTCACGGCAGTATTTGACCATCACAGCAATGTTTAAAGGTAAACTAAACTTTAAAACTTTCAGATTTTATTTAAAAGTATATATTAAAACTTTTTCAGATTTTATTTAAAAGTATATAGTAACTTGGAGGAACGGTCGAGTAATGGATTGTTTATTTTTTAATCAATTCACCCCAAGCAAGGCGATAATGCTACTAAGATACAAGAGGCTGTTGCGAGTGAAAGAGAATGAGAAGACTTTAGGGGAATCAGAAACCCAATCCTAAAGAGGAAACAAAGGATAAATCTCTATTCCTGTCGAAAAGACTGGGCGGAGATTATAGCTGTAAAAACAATAGAAAAAAACTAAGGAAATATGTAAAAAAAAAAATTAGCAATAAAAAAAGTTACTTTTTGAATATAAAATGACGAGTATGAAAAAATATTACCAAGAAAAGATGATGTAATGAATATTAATAGAAGAGGCATAATTTAAAAAAAATGAAGTGAGGCTAGTTAGAAATAGAAACAGAGAAGAGACGTAGAGAGAAAAAAGAGAATTTATGCAAATGAGTTGGTTCAAATTCAAACTCGTCATCAACAATGTTCAAAATGAAAACTGATAAACTAATCAGTTAAATGTATTTTCATTACAAACTTCAAACAATTATTTTTGCCTGAACTGGGTAATTAGTTTTACTTTTTAAGCAAGGCAGTAAAGCCACTAAGACACAAAGGGGTTACAGGGTGTCGAAGAATTAGAAAGCAGAAACATTACTAAAGAGCAAAACAAAAGAAGAGTAATTACGAGGGTGGTAGATAGCGACGGACATTAAATATAATTTTTTTAGATTAAAGTTGGCTGAAGGCATTTTGTCGGAATAGAGCCTCAAGGAGAAGTGCCAAAGAAGAAACTGTTAGCATAGAACTTACGGTTGCATATAACCAACTCAATTGTAATTGACATCAATCTAGTACAGCGCTTAAACTCGAAAAATCTAGGTACCATATAACCAGGTATCGAACTTTATCCACTGTGTCATGTGCCCTTAAGGACACATGGCACAGTCGATAAAGGCGTTGGTTAGATCCAGTGACTGGACCCAAAGAGTTGTGAGTTCAATACCTGGAAGAAGTCAGTGGAGAACTTGAAGAGATGACTTAACAGGAGATAACTGATAACTTATAGACATGGCACATGGAACTAGAACAATCTACCTCAACTAAAGGTTTCAGTTCGACATTCCAACCACCTGAAGTGGGCCGGAGCGTACAACGGCCGAAACGTTATGATAAATATGGCAACAACGATGAGGACAATAGTCCGAATAATGTAAATAGTGTACATCATACCTCAGCTCAGAAATATAGACAGCAAAGAGCTCATCCGAACACTTACCATGAAAGCATTTATAGAAAAGACACAGGGAGGCAACCTTACGGCGGTGGGAAAGTGACTGAAGCCGAGCCGTCAGATCAGGACCAAAAATATTGCTGAATCTTCTTTGGATTTTATCAAGTAGCTCTACATAAATAACAGCATCACCAGGCCATATGTGACAACAATATTCTAAGCACGGACGAAAGGCAGATATAGATATGTGAGATAGATTCTGTAGAGAAAAATTTTCCGCACTGAACCAACTTTCTTAGCAGCTGACCTGGCAGTGGATTAAATATAGTCTTTCCAGTTCACGTCAGCCTAGAAGGTTAGCACGAGAAGATGCAACCACTCACTCTTCTGGTGATTAGCATGTTTAGATATTTTTATCTCACGCAATATTCAATTTCAGACCCATCTCTGTTCAAATCTCCAAGTTCTTTCATTGGGTCTGTAATACGAAATAAATGGTCTGAGAATAATTATGGAATCAATGATGCAAGTGTTCTGTTTATGTATGAATTGATTTTTTTTCTCAATTTTTAAATCCGGTTTAAAAATAATCTTCCTTTTTCTGGAGGAAGAACCAATTTCTTTTTTGCCAAGAACCACTTCCATCTTATATCCTTTATTTTTTCCAAGATTCTTTTCTTATGACTGGACATTAAACTAGAATTAATCAGCACGTACCTTCCAAAATACGACTTGGTAAGATAGATAGAATATGCTATCTTCCCCATGAATATGGAATCGGCTATTGCTCAAAATTTAGTTGAGAATATAGCTTGTTTTTTTGTATAAAAAAGAGTGGTTTAAATTATTCATACAGCCGATTCCAATAATCATTTGAAGATTTTGGAATCGGTCTGTATAGGATTAAGAAAACCTTCTCTCTGCCGGCAGAAAGAATTTATAAGGTCTCTGAATCTGTTGGGGATATTTTTATTTTAACTGTCCCTCGCTAATTTATTTACACGATCCTTCCTCGTTACAAGTATATATACTTGTTCGTTATTTTAGTGTGTTTCCCCTTTTTTTTGCTCTTCAATATCTCTATTATTCATTTCGCTAATCCAACGATTGTCTCCTGATGAGATGTTGGCTGAAAGGGCCCTAGAGACTTTTAAAATTAAAATCAATGGTTTTTGTTTTTAAAACTATATATATATATATATATATATATATATATATATATATATATATATATATATATTGGATATTTATAGAATGGAGATTAACGTGTTTTAGTAGACTCAGCAGTTTTCAATCAGCCTGTTGTGATTTGTATGAAGAAAGTGGTCCTTTAAATCTTATACAAACTGTTTAAATTGAAAATAAAATAAATCATTTTGAAAAGATCGTTCTCCAAGATCAAGAACAGAAAGCTAATCCAATTTTATTTTAGTGACGGAAAGAATAAATACTGTGGCGTATATAAACTAACTTATTGATTGTTAATCAACAATAAGTTTGTAGAGATAAGATATCTATGTATTATTTTTAGACAATAAACAAACTTTTCAAACATTTTTAATAGAGCGTCCAGCAAAAAAAATTTGGTTTTCAAAAGACAAATTTACACTTTGAGCCGATGTAGTTATGCTGAGAATGATTCCATTTTTGCAGAATGATATTTTCTAATGAGAAGACGTTCAATTACACATTCAAAAGGAGGTTCGTTATCAGAAACTTGTATTTCTAAGGATATTACAATAAGGACCTTGGCATCTTGCATATTTCACGTCTAATATTTAAATTGATTGAATGCTGTCTATCTCCACCAATGGTGCAAGAAATTAGAAGGCATGATTCATTTGTATATCTGTTGAAATTATGGGTTTTAAGATAAAGGGGATACTAAAAAAATATACTAACTTACAGAAGGTAATATTTCTTAAGAGAAAGGATGAATGCCTCCTGATAGTTCATTATTTAACTAAGGATAAAAAATTCAAATCAGAATAGAAATTATAAATTATCTAAATATTTATATTTACTGTGTTAACTTCAAAATAATGGTGATATATAAATTTATTATAATTTTGGGGAAACTAGAAATTCCAAATTGTCATAAAGACAAGTTGCTTCAAAAATCATTCGAAAAAAAAATTACAATGGCAGTTTTCCCATCACCAATACCATCAAAAATTAAGATGGATTTCCTTCATAGAAGAGGTTTTTGAAACAAAATAAATTTGATATACAGAAGGCTGCTGAATAAAGGGCTCAGAATTTTCTTCTGTCTATATTAAACATTAAAATTTGATACTCAAAACAGATAGAGAGCAAAAGGGCAAAACGAACAGCGCATAACTTTGTCATAGAGAGCTCGATTAAAATGTGATAGAACAGAGCAATAGAAATAACAGAAAGACAATGTATATTAAGAGCTACAAGCGGCAGGACGTCGGAGGGCCATAAACGTCTATTTCCAAGAGTAGAAAACATTGCAGACTTTTGAAGCCAGTTACGTAAAATCATCAGATTCTTTATGATACAAAAATGCAACATTGTTGAAATTCACTTTTCAAATAATTAGTAATTTATAAACAATGAATGACATTACAGGTAAAATAAAACAGACTTTTCAACCATTTTTCTTAACTGTTTTTATATGTTGATATTTTACCGTACTTTTCAAGCAATAAAATATCATTCACTCAATTTAGAGAATTTTTGGACGAGTTTGTTTAGGAAATAAGTTGTTAACATTTTAATGATATGTCGACTAAAAACACTTCAAAGGGTTTGAAAAGGTTAAGATTATAGCACTTTGACCAGCCAACGCCATATCCACCGATGACGCCATTAATTTAATAACTCAGATCTTTAATTTTAAAATCCAAAACGGCGGAAGAGGGCATAAAGACAGGCTGGCTAAAGACAAACTTTTGTTGAGATTCCGTCCTACAGTTACCAGATCAAACTTTGTTCAATCCATTTGAGGCACGAAAAATTTATTATGGCCAGTTAGCAAGGAAATTAAAAAATCGGATTAAAAATTCTCTCAATTTTCATTTTCAAACTTTTTATAAACCATCTCCTCCACTACCAACAGAAGGAAGAAAGGAATAGCGAGAGAGGATGACGATCCCCGATGATAGGATGCGAATAGGTGCTGACGACGAGGAATCGGAGAAGCATTAACACGAGTTCTGTTTCCTCAAGCGGCGATTCTTGGGAATAAATTGTTCGATTGAACTAAATTCTACCAATGGAACACGACAAGGATGAGGATTCATTTCTGTTAAGCGATAAAAAGCAGGTCTTAGCTGTAAAGTGGAATGCTAGAAATAATGAATGTAGCTCATCAGAAAAATTTCAGTTGAGATAGAGATAGATTAGCGAGAGGTTTGGGATTTAAATCTCGAAGAAACCGATTGAAATTTAAAAAACAATTCATCAATTTATTCAATGCAACGTTGGCAAAAAAATTTTTGAATAGCCATCATTCTTGTCTTTAAAGCCAGGATAAGGCAATTCAGGCCAAATATTTTAAACGATAATCCAATTCTAACTAAATATAATACACAAGGTGTTATTGAAAGTGGAGCCGGAAACCCAATACTAAAAAAGTTGTTGTTGTTTAATCAAATTCACAGTGGAGGCTTGTCATTCTAATAAGTCGTACAAGACGTTATCAACTTTTTTTTTTTAGTCAATGACGCAGCAAATCTAAATGTGATGGTTGGTACTCAAATGTCCGAATTAGCACCGTTCTGCCAGACTTGTATTCACTCCTACTTATTATCTATGGAGAGTCCATTTTTAAAGAATAGGTTGCTATGGCACAATAGTTGTAAAGTATGTTCGAAAATTAAAAAGATGGGGTTGTGGGGAAAAGTATACTTTTGTAAAGACAGAGCATTAAAGGTGGTAAGAACTACATTTCTGGAGAGGTAAAAAACGCGATCACTTTACCAGGAATGTTTTTCGATGGATCGTATATTTATTTCACTTGAGTGAATCTAGGTTACACGTAAAAGAAAATGTCTTTCAAAATTATACTATTCATCGCTGGCTGAGAGAAAATCATTGACATTTGAAAAAAATACGCCAATATCAACAGAAAATTTTCAAATTTTTTTTGCATCTATTTTTCGACTTATTCGACTTTATGAAAGTAATCGCATTACGTGCCCTGACATGTGGTAGGCAAAAAATATTAAGCTACATGACGAATACAAATAAAGTAACTTACTCAACAAAAGGAAATGATTTGGAAAACAGCCTTCTTACTATTTTACATTCATATCCTAGCATCCAAAATTTGTCTACATTAGAGAGAATTGTATCTATGTTTGATTTTTTATGTCGTTTTTTGTGTATTAGTAGGTCAACCCATTGGGATAAATTTTATGTGAGGAATTTAGATCCCAAAGTGAACAAACATACTTGGCTGTAAGCCAATCCCTCAGCCAGCGTCATTTTCCCTATAGACATTTTAACAAAAGTCATTTTATCAAGGTGACACCACCGCTCAAAATGAACATTTAGGCAGTTTGGGTGTTTCACTATAAAATCAGTTATTTTTATCGCCTTCTGTTAAAAAAAATTAGATAGATCTGGGTAAAAATATTGATTTAGATATATATATGAATTATATGGTCAAACAAACGGCTTTATATTGAAGGGACTAGCAGAGCCCTATGCTTTTAAAATACCATAACTGCGTTGAGATAGATAAAGTCTTTCACACCATCGGCAGACTGTCGCATAAAATTGACTAAAGAATATTGTTTAAGATTGATGGACACACTTTTTAATTTTTTATTGTTTTTTTTTGTTTTTACGAATTGTGACAAGGTCCTGGACAAAACATTGGGTTTTACAAATGATTGTAAATGACATCGAAGATGAATAGATAACGTTTTATTAGTTTTTTCTACCATGTAAATGGAATTTTAAAATTCTGAATGAAAATAAAGAAAAAATTTCGATTATCTTTTAGAAACACTACCTTGTTTAAAAACCGAATACAATTTTGTTATTGATATGAGCAGATTGAAAATGTAGGTCATGTTTATTCTGTTTAATATACCTTGTCAATTTATATTTTTTATTATTGAATACAGTAAAAAATTTTGTATTTGTTTGTGTAAATTTTTGCAAAGAAATTCATTTGAATATATTTTATATATATTTTTGTTAAATATATAAAATATTAACTTATTTTTCTTTATTTTTTCTTAAGTAAATTTTCCTTAATAGATTATCATCTAAAAATATTTCTTAGGCTTTTTGTTCACGCATTTTAAATCAATTCGACTATCCATTTTTAAAGAGTTATTTTTATTTTTTTAAATAATATTGAATTAATTTCCTCGTGTGTAAACTTATCATTTTGAATAAATTGTAAGGCAAATTATACTTGTTACCTATAAGAAAAAAGCATATATTTTATAGAAAATACAATGTTTATCCGATTTTTGGGATTAATTTAATTTTTTAGAGATGTTTTTATTTTTTGGTATCATAATTAAAATTGGTCAGTTTTTGTTTTTTTTAATTGTCCCATTTTAATGAAATAGATAGTTAATTTTGGGAGCCCTTGTATAAGTGTTGGTTCTTGAAATTGGTGACACAGAAATTGTGAGTTCAATCCTTGTTACGGGTAGTGCAGTCTTAGATTCCTTAGAAATTGAGCAAACAATGATGGATATTAAATAAGAACTAGACGATAAATATCGCGACAAGCACAGAATAGCGAGAACAATTTAAATCCTAGATTATATATACAGCCGCATTCAAAATTACTTGAAATTCCTCAGATTGACAAGCTCCTCATGAAGGTCGCAGTGCACAATGTATGAAAAGTTGTTATGGCAAAAACAATTGATTTGATAATTTTTTACAGCTTATCAAACCTTTTTTTTTCTGTCTACTTAAAGCCTAAACATAATTCTGATTCTAGGTGGTCGCTTACAGTACTTTCCAAGAGGTCCCCCATGTATGTATTGACCGGGTTTGACACAGCTTCGCTTTGGTGGAATAAGCAATAAATATTAACATAATAAATCTAAATAGTAATAACGTATCATCCTAAAACATTCTTTTTAATTCTTCTTGTGAGTTATCTTGTGATAATGCTGCCAATATTTAATTACAATGTTTGAAAGTGATTTTGAGCATGATAGAGAGGGATTATTTTTTATGTATACAATTAACTTTTAGCGTAGTAAACACGACATATTAAAAAGCAGATCATTAGAGAAAAAGTAACAATTCATAATGAGAATAAAACAACTCTATATAATTTTGAACAACTATCGTGTAAATGTTTTTTTGTGTATTTTTATTTTAATGTTTTAACACTGTGTCATTTCTGAAATGCTACATTACACTTAATTGTAATATTCTCGCTGAAAGAAGAAAACAGAATTTTATTAAAGCAGTAAAAGCAGACATATAAAACCGGAAGTTTGGATTGTAAATATTTAAATGTAAGCCGCTTCTCTTATTTTTGTCCTGTTTTTGATCTGTGGAAAGCTGATCGATAAACGGTTTGAGATGGGTTGAATATTCGTTATATTTCGTTTTTTACCAGTTTACGGAAATATATATTTTGTAATGCTTGTTTCTTTTTTCGTTAATAATTGTTTCTTTTTTTCGTTAATAATTGTTTCTTTTTTCGTTAATAATTGTTTCTTTTTTCATTAATAATTCTTTCATTTTCATTATGAATTATTCCTTTTTTCATTATGAATTGTTTTTTTCATTGAGAATTGCTACTTTTTTCATTGAGAATTGCTTCTTTGGCCTTATGAATTGTTCCTTTTTTCATTATGAATTGTTTCTTTTTGCACTGATATTTTTTCTTTTGCATTATAAATTGTTCCTTTTTTTATTATGAATTGTTTCCTTTTTACTTAAGAATTTTTTTTTTCATTATGAATAGCTTTTTTTCATTATGAATTATTTCTTTTTTTCATTAAGAATTTGTTTCTTTTTTTCATTAAGAATTTGTTTCTTTTTTTTTACATTAAGAATTTGTTTCTTTTTTTTTACATTAAGAATTTGTTTCTTTTTTTTTACATTAAGAATTTGTTTGTTTTTTTTTTTACATTATGAATTTGTTTGTTTATCATATGAATTCCTTTTTAATGTTTGCTTTTTTATTATTGACAGTCAGTTGTACAGATAAAAATCTCACCTTTCATTACTTGAAATGGAATTTCAAACATTGTAATTAAATATTACCTTCATGATTCGGGTTTAGCTTTCTTTGAATGTTTTACATTTAATTTTAATTTTTTTTTTTTTTTATAATAAACTTTTCTTATATTGAAGCTTGGAAAGCCACAAAATATAAAATTCTATCGTTAAGAAAAAGTTAATGCAGAATGAATTGTATGAAAGGCAAATAATATAGAAAGAAATGAAGATTAAATAATCCGAGGAGAGATATCGATTAACACTTGACTTGAAAAACCACGTAATTTGTTCAAGATGGCCCCCCCCCGTAAGCGCGTCTTTCTAAATAGAATTTTCTTCATAAATTTGGAATGCAGAAGAAATGGGGATCATTGAACTGCGTGAATGTAGCTTGGCGACTTCATGTTGGAAAGGTCTGAACTGGTGGAATTAAAGATTGGATTTTATGTAAACATTTGCTTTGGGAATATTTATGCAGCAACGAGAGACTTGTAGTATCGCATTTTCGTTCTATAACGTATGTCACAAAACTCTATTTCAGCTGCTCTGCAAAACTGACATTTGCGGTGAAAGATACTCTAATAATCAAGAATAAATATTGGCAAGAGACAGCCTGCATACGGATAGAAAAAAGTGTTCAGCAGACATATAAAAATAGAAAGGGTATTAAGACAAAATTTTTTTTCTCGCTAGACTTATTCAACCTATGCCGCGAGGCGATAGTGAGAATGTTAGAAGTCCTACCAGGATTGTCTGCCACAATCCTAACAATATAACATATGCAGATGGCACAGTGTTGGTGACAGATACGGAAAGAGATTTGCAAAGAAAGGAGTGAAGGAAGGCAGGGACTAAACATTAGATGCAAGAAGGTAAAATGTATGGTTGTCAAGAAAAGTACGAATTTCAAATTCAAACAAATACAAAAATTTAAATATCTACGAAGTGTTTTAGCAAAGGACAGAAAATGCGACACTGAAATCCGAAGTAGTATTTTGATAACCAAAGACGCATTTCTATTGTGCGAAAATAGGAAAATAAAACTTCTCTAGAAACAGCGAAAAGAGTACTAAACAGTTACATGATATGTTTTTCTACATGGAAACGAATGATGGACAATCTCCAAAAAGGTGAAGAAACGTCTTTAAACAACATGCTGAGGATACCATGGAACAAACATCTGAGCAACGGCAAAGTTTTAGAGAAACTGAAAACAAAAAGGAAATTTATATCAGGGCACAGGGCATAAATGAGAATCTCCTAACCAAAGCTAACTGATTTTGAACTGGGACAAGGATGTATTTTGAGGAGACCCAGTTCAGATGTAGCTAAAATAAACCATTTCTGATTTAATGTTACACATTGCAAAAATAAATCATGGCAGATGGAGTCAGATATTTGCAAGACGGATATAATGAACTGAGCATTTTTCTTACAACTACACCAATAGATTTAATATTAGAGTTCTACTTGAAGTTTGAAGTGAAATTTAAACCCACGAGACGAGAAGAAAAGTATTCATTTAGATTGAAAGCAGAATTATTTCTAATATTTGAACTTTTATATGCAAACTAGCTCCTGTGGAGGGCTTAAATGAGAGAGACTGCTAATCCAGCTTCGAAAACAGCAATGATAATTTTGAAGGAATAACGTTTAATTCCTAAATTTACTGAAATTCAAAATGTCACTTTAACAAGAGAAATTTAGGGCGAAACTTCGATTTGGGCACAAGTTTTATTTTAGGCCGAAACTTGAGTTCGTCAAATCATAAATACTGTGCAACTTCAATTGAGTTTAATTCTTCAAGTCACAAACTCTGCGTAACTTTTTTTTAAGCATTTCACCCTAAGCAAGGCGGGAAGCCACTAGCACTCAAGGGGTTATAGAGTATTTGGAGCGAGAGCAGATAGGAATGATATAAGGAAGGATGAGGAGAAGGATAGTGGATAGATCAAGACAACTGCAGATGTCGATAGACATTACATTTGAATAGTTACTGATTATAGCTATCAGAGAAACAGGAATAGGGAAGGGAGTTCCACAGGCGAGAGTTGCGAGATATGAAGCTGTTGAGTAGAAGAGACGGACTACATTTAACAGTTTTAACAACAGCGAAAGGGTGAGAGCGGGATGGCAACCTCGTGGGGCGCTTGAATTCATGAAGTCTGGGAACTTACGGAGAAAGCAGCTCATCAGCAATTACCATGAAAGTATTTGTAAAAAGGCAGAGAAGCGACGGTA
>CAHIKZ030004697.1:0-22886 GCA_903632075.3 Acanthosepion pharaonis | reverse complement strand
GCAATCACTCACTCTCTAATGAAGCCTTTCATTTCCCCCACTCTCTTCCTCTACCTCTAGTAGTCGCTGTGATGACTGCATTTCTTCACATGGGTTAGCATTCTTTTCCCTTTCTACTTGATTCTGCCTCTGTTCATTATATTTCATTTCTCTTAAATGTTTTTTGGATTTGGGAAAAAGAGGTATTCCCTCCTCCTCCTCCTCCCAACCCATTCAAACCTCCGTCCTCGAGAAGTTTCCAGCCAAAAATCTCAGGGGCCTTCAGTACTTTGGGTCCCCACTTTTACACGCAACCATTGATGGATGCACACACTATTTTATCTTATTACATCGGGCCCATCATCCTCCCTCTTAGTTTAAAACTTATAGTAATATAGTAAAATTGCTGATGAAGAAGAATTGCGGAGAAGAGCATTACTGATGAAGAGAATTGCAGATATGAGAATTGAAGACAATAGAATCAATGCTGGGGAGACTGGCAGATCTGAGAATTGCTGATGAAGATAACTGATGCTGAAGAGAATGCAGGCAAAAGAATTGCAGACAAGTCTTGTTTTTGAAGAGAATTGCTGCTAAAGGGAATTGCAGACAAGAGAATCAATGCTGTAGAGAATGCAGACAAGAGTCTTGATGCTGAAGAGAATTGCAAGAGAATAAAAGGAAATTTTTTTCGCAAACAAGAGAATTGATGCTGAGAAAAGCAGGTATCAAAAGAATCGCAGACAAGTCTTATTGCTGAAGAGAATTGCTTGCTAAAGGGAATTGAAGACAAGAGAAAAACCATCAGCGGACAAGAGAATTGATAACTCCAGTCATAATTCCTCTGCTTAGCTGACCAGCTCCAAAGTATAGAAGGCAGAGGATTCATTGTCACTAGATTCCACAGAAAGCATTAAATTTGTGTATCAACAATTATATAAAACTATTTTCGTGATTTATTTTATAATTTGTATTTTCACCATAAGGAGTATTTTCATGATATTAATTATTATGTAATTATTATAACTTATAGTTTCATGTTTGAAGATGCTTTCTGGAAAAATAATAAAATTTTAAATACAAAATGACAATAAATTTAAAATTTCATAGTAAAAATTAATATAACATACAATGTCATGAATAAGAGAGGTAGCTGTTATAATTCAGAATGATGATGATGATGATATTTCATTATTCTAAAAACAACCTTTCCACCAGTGATTATTGATGATAAAGGATATTCCATCATCCTTGAAGTAAAGATAAAAATTTCATCATCTGAAACAACCTGGCCACCAGTGATGATAGATGATGATGATATTTCATCATTCTAAAATCTGAAACTTCATCATCATCATCAAAAAACGACCCTTCCACAACAAGCAAAGGTCAGTAAGGTCAGTAGAGTTTGGGTAGCAGTAGTAAAAAAGAACAACACAGAAGTATCGCCATTGCTCTGTAAAAATCCAGTTAACATTCTCAAATGCTACACTTAATGAAATTCTTGAAACAAGCAAAAACAAGAACAAACTTTTAAAGAAACAAAGGAGGCAATAACACTGAGAACAGTTTTAATGCAGACAATACCAATTTTGTAATTGACATCATGAAAAAAAAAATACCAATTCTTGTCATTAATTTCAACATGTGTCTCAAGGTCTCATTGTTGTTTTTTATTGTTGTATGTTTTATTCATTTCATTTTCATTCAAAAATAGAGAAAAGGAATCCTCTCTCAATTACTACAAATATATATAACAATGGAGTAACTTACACTGACAAACTCAACATCCCATCTCGAATATCAAAGGAGTGGGTAAGGGAGATATTAAAAAGACATGCGCTTGGACATTGTCCAAACAAACATGTCTTTTTGTCTGCTCGCCTGAATTTGAAAGGAGTGGATAAGGGTGTTATTATAAAACATGCACTCAGTCCTTATTAAAAAGGCATTCGTCAATCAAACATACAGATGCAATCTCCCTTTTATGCATATAGATTCTAATTAAAATTGAATTCAAGTTTGCTCTATCCAGCCCAGGGATTGAACTCAGAATTACTATGTCATCAAATTTGCAAACCAACAGCTTGGGTTATTCTCCCAAACTTAAAGTCTTAAAACTTCAGTGAAGTTCTTAAATTGCCTTAAGAGAATTGAAGAATAATTTAGAAAAATATATTTGCGAATTACATTTCCAGGCTTTTGGATATAGAAATGATGCATTTCAGAACATAATTTACATTTTTTCCAAAGAATTTCAAATTTCAATTTCATAATGCCAAAAATTATACAACAAAGAAACACCCAGTGACTGGTATCAGTGGAATTTTAAAATTACCACAATTTATGTATTTAACACAGTCATATGTTAGGATTGTCTCACTTTGACAGCTGTTTCTACTTTGTGGAAAAAAGACCAAATCCTGACTTTCACATCTCCTTTATGAATTCTTTCTCTATAAAACAAGATACAAGAAAGGAAAGACGTTTCACTTTGACAGATGTTTCTACTTCGTGACAAAGACCGAATCCTTTCTGATTGGCTATGCTTTCACATCTCCTTTATGAGTCTGCCATTCTACACACACACACACACACATATATATATATATATGAGAGAGAGATTCTTGATAGGAGATAATGATTGATGTTGCATTTAAATGCAACATCATTTTTGACAGGAAAGCAAGAATCTGGAAAAGAGTTCATGGACAAGAAATGTGAGAGAAGAAACTGTCAGCATAGAACTTACGGTTTAGTCTATCAATATCAACACTAAAATCAAATCTCATACTGTGCTTAAATTCATGAAGTCAAATGATCAAATATGAAAGCTCAGCGGAACAAAAGTTTTGAAATCATCTTAAAATTTGATAGGATAAATATTACCTCATACAATTCACAGTGAGATATCACCAATATGAAATTTATTTTTCAAAGAGTAAAAACATTTTCATGAAGGTATATTGAATAAAACTGACATACTTATCAATTCAGAGAAATATTTACAGAGTATTTGTAATTTTCTGCCTTTTCATATATGTAATGAATTTGTTTATTATTTTGTCAAACTTGTGTTCTTATAATAGGTTGGTTTATAAAAAAGGGACTATCAAAAAGATACCAATATCGTCAGTTTGATAAATATTTATTGAATATCAACCACTTGACATAAATGAAGCATGGAAAGAAAGGTTTTAACTTCAAAATATTTAGACCCACTGCTGTCATTTATCAATGACCTGAGGAACACACAGAGAAATGGGAATTCCTCAACAATAGATGTTTTTGTAGATAAGGTATTTTCCAGTGGAAATTGTATTATGAGCAAAGTCAGAACTTTGCCTTTTGATGTGTGACCCTTATGTGAAAATAAAATTAAACTTAAATCAGTGTAAAACTGTCAGTGGTGAGTGAGATTGTAAATATTGATTAAGAGAGTTATAGTTTGGACACAGGGAAAGATATCATGTGTGCATCAAGTTGTAGTAAAAATTGACAGATCATGTGGTCAATTGTTGAAAACTAGGGAACTAGTTTTGATATGTTGTGATAAGAAGGAATAAAGTGAAAGGGCAAAAGAAAATAAGTAGGAAAAAGGGAATATATAAAAATAAAATAAAACATATATGAAGGAACAAAAATATTGATAAAAAATGGAAAACATTTGTAAAAAATAGTCTAATAAAACTGGCCTATTATGTCTGACTTCACAATAGTTTAGCAGATGTTACATGAATATGGCCAATCTTTCCAGTTTAAATCATAGATAACACTAATTGTATTTTAGTAGAATATTAGACCACACATATCAAAGTGCTTTATTCTTTCCAGGCAATTTTATTGTCATGCTTTTGACATTGTAGATTTTTGACTTTCACATGAAGCATGTAGTATCTATTTGTATTTTCATGGAAAGTGAAATGTCATTTCCTTCATGGATCTGTGTAATGCTTTTTATGGAACATGTAACAACATCTCTGTGATGCACAGATGGGGAAAATAATGCATTAGATTTTTATGCAACTGTGATGCAGGATGTGCATATACCAATATTGCAGCAAGTCTATTGTATTTTGCATTATTTGCAAATAATTCATTAAAGCTTTTACAAGAATATGATTCATATTTCAAACAAAATATGACTTCTCAGAAAAGATATAGCCACCATTTTTTATTTCCACAGGTTTTTACATGATACATTACAAAAGAATTTTCTATTGATTCAGAAACTAAATATGGACTATGATAGGGTTTTGGTCTATCGTGCATACACATGATGGAAAAAATCTTTCTGGAAATACGTATCAGCAAACATCATAATATTTTTTTCATCATGATAATATTGTTTTCTTTCTCGTGTGTATACAAAAACAGCTCAGTATCATTTCCATGAAAATGGAGATCCAAAAATTTCAAGAAAATATAGCTTATCTATAGAATGTATATGCATATGATTGACCATATTTGATTTGCATGAAAATGCAGAACCACAAACTTCACAAGAATATGGTCTCTCTCCAGTGTGTGTAAGCATATGTTGGACCAAACATGAATTCACTGAAAATGCAGAGCCAAAAACATCACAAGAATAGGGTTTCTCTCCAGTGTGTGGATACACGTGGCACTGAATGAGACTTGTGCGAAAATGCAGATCCACAAAATTCAAAAGATTATGGTTTCACTCCAGTGTGCATACGCATATGTTTGACAATGTCTGACTTCACTGAAAATGTAGATCCACAGACTTCGCAAGAATAGGGTTTCTCCCCAGTGTGTGTATGCATATGTTGCACCAAATGTGACTTCTGTGAAAATGCAGATCCACAAACTTCACAAGAATATGGTTTCACTCCAGTGTGTGTACGCATATGTTTGAACAAATTGGACTTCACTGAAAATGCAGATCCACAAACATCACATGAATAGGGTTTCTCTCCAGTGTGTGTACACATATGATGGACTAAATGTGACTTCTGTGAAAATGCAGATCCACAAACTTCACAAGAATAGAGTTTCTCTCCAGTGTGCGTACGCATATGTGACACCAAATGCGACTTGAGTGAAAATGCAGATCCACAAATTTCACAAGAATATGGTTTTTCTCCAGTATGTGTACGCATATGTGACACCAAATTAGACTTCACTGAAAATGCAGATCCACAAACTTCACAAGGATAGGGTTTCTCTCCAGTGTGTGTACGCATGTGTGGCACTAAGTGTGACTTGAGTGAAAATGCAGATCCACAAACTTTACAAGAATATGGTTTCTCTCCAGTGTGTGTACGCAAATGTTTGATCATAGCGGACTTAACTGAAAATGCAGATCCACAAACATCACAAGAATAGGGTTTCTCTCCAGTGTGTGTACGCATATGTGACACCAAATGTGGCTTGAGTGAAAATGCAGATCCACAAATTTCACAAGAATAGGGTTTCTCTCCAGTGTGTGTACGCAAATGTTTGACCAAATCTGACTTGCGTGAAAATGCAGATTCACAAACTTCACAAGAATAGGGTTTCTCTCCAGTGTGTGTATGCATATGTGGCACTAAATGTGACTTTCGTGAAAATGCCAATCCACAAACTTCACAAGAATATGGTTTTTCTCCAGTGTGTGTACACATATGTCTCAATAAATGTGACTTCTGTGAAAATGCAGATCCACAAACTTCACAAGAATAGGGTTTCTCTCCAGTGTGTGTACGCAAATGTTTGACCAAATCTGACTTGCGTGAAAATGCAGATTCACAAACTTCACAAGAATAGGGTTTTTCTCCAGTGTGTGTACGCATATGTCTCAATAAATCTGACTTCTGTGAAAATGCAGATCCACAAACTTCACAAGAATAGGGTTTCTCTCCAGTGTGTGTACGCAAATGTTTGACCAAATCTGACTTGCGTGAAAATGCAGATCTACAAACTTCACAAGAATAGGGTTTCTTTGTAATATGTGTCTCCATTTTGCCTATTGTCTGACTTTGACAACAGTTTAGCAAATGTCACATGAATATGTCCTATCTTTGCTATTTATTCAAATATAACATAAAATGCATTTTTATAAAACAAATAAACCATACGTGTCAAGGTACATTATTTCTTGTCGCATATATTTGTTAGTGTTTTCATGTAAAGTGTAATGTCTTTTCCTTCAATAAAATTCTCAGTAATACCCAATGCAGATTTGTACAGCATCTGTAAAAAAAAAGGCATAAGTTATATATTATTTGCAGCATTGAATAATATATGAAAGCATGAAAAATATAATGAAAGATATTTTCAATTATTATTTCAACAGCAGCAGCCACCAGTGAAGATCAAACATTTCATTGTGTTAACCAGTGAAACAAGATTGCTTCACATTATATCTTATGAAATGTATGCAATTAAAATCAGAACATTGTCAATTCAGAAAGAATACAAATATGAATCTTGAAAAATAACTGTTGATGTTTAAAGTTATTTAAACCTCATCTTGGACTAATGACACTAGCCATATGATTATGTCTATAGCCGGCACCACCTGGTATGAGATTATTAAGACAAGTAGAGATCTTTCATTAATACCACATTCTAATTATTAAACAGTTAACAATGGAAAAGAAAACACAGAAATAATAATTTCCACAATTAATGTGCTATTGTCTACTTGATTTATTACATTATGTAAAAAAATGTATTTATTTAAAAATATTTTGTGTGCATAGACATGCTGATTTTTGTAAATATGGGTGTCCATACATGACATTATCAGAAAATAAGAGCAATAGCTATTTCAAATTAACTAGGAATTTTCTCACATTTCATCAGCAAGTGTCTTCGTAATTAAGACTATAAAGCGAAAGTACCTAAAACTTAGGAAGTCTGCAAGGATTTCTTATTGCAAAATCACAAAACAATATACACACAGGGGAGGGGAAATAAATATTCATACACAGACAATTTTTTAATATATTGTATTTCGAATTCATGAATAAACATAACTGTACACAGATGCATAATAAGTAAATATGCATAGAAAACAAAATATTCTGATTTAATAGAAATAAATCCCATTTTAAGAGGTGAAAAAGTATTTTTACAATACAAAAAAGAATACATAATCTTGATTTAATACTTTGTAGAATAGCCATTATTCACTTCTACAGCAACCAATCTCTTGTTCTCAATTGGATTTAAATCTGGGGATTGACTTGGCCATTTCAGGACATATAAACAAGCTATTTCTTCATAGAATTTGCAGTGTGTTTAGATCCAATCAGGAGGAAGTTCAAGATTTTCAACCGAAATCATTAAATTTTCTTCCAAAATATTTTGATATGCTGCAGCATTCATTCTACAATCTATTATTGATGTTATCAATAACTTTTTTAGAGAAAAATATTTATTTTGATTTTGTTGGTCCATAATACTCTTTCCCAATAGGATTTTTCCTTAACTTCATGTTCACGAACGACTTCCAACCTGGTATCTCTGTGTCTTTTCAATAGCAGTGGAGTTTTCCAAGGGGTGCATGACTTTAAATTGTTCCTATGAATTTCATTGCTTATTGTCCATTTAGTGGCACAGATTCCTGATGAAAGCAAATTATCCTTCAACTCTTGATGTGTAACCATTGGATTTTGTTTAATTTGATGCATTAATTTTCTCAAAGATCTTGAATAAATCTTCCAAGGTGTAACTGTTCTTTTGCTTTCAGCAGTTTTGAGTTTTTTTATACCTTGCAATGAATGAATTAATGCTAGTAAATGGAATATTCAATTTGTCTGAGATTTTCCTGTAACTTTTACCTTCTTTCCAGAGCTTAACAATCAATTCTTTTTGCAAATTTATCAATTCTTCATCTCTTGCCATGATTATAACCTTCTTGAAAGAATATCAATTACAGAATGTTCTGTTTGTATTTTTAGACAAAAATAACTACTGATAACATTAATGAAACACTCTAGAATATTCTACTTGAATGATCTAGAGCATTAAAGCAATTTAAAAGTTATAAAATATAAAATTTTCACTGAACAAATATTTCTTTCACCTATTAAAATGGATAAATAGGATTTATTAGTATTAAATCAAAATTTTTTTCTGCTTTCAATGCATATTTAATTAGGCATCTATGTACAGATAATTATATGAAAATTATGTTTATTCATTAGTTGGAAATACAATAAATTAAAACTTTGTATATGCATAAATATTTGTTTACCCCCACTGTATATTTTTATATCTGCCACTCTCCCCCAACTCATTTAATGTAAATTCTGAGTAATTCTTTTTTTATTACTTCATGCTTATATTAGTTATATGCACAAGTCTTTGGGGAACTGAAGTAATCAATTTCATTTTGATATCCAGAATTATTATATTATGCAGAATATTTTCCTAAATTTTTAAGATTACTGAGTAGTTGAAAATTATATAAAAAGGCACTCACATCTTTTGTTTCAATTATGTTTTAAGAATAAAGTGTCTGTAGAACAACATTAGACCTCTCATCAAAAACAACTACAAAGATTTCTTCATAGGCTAAATCTTTCAACATTTTGGGATAGACCAACACAGAGATTTTTTTATGACCACATAACCCACTGAGGTCAAAAACAAATCCATAACTTCCTTTTCTCCCACCACTAGATTTGACATTCTTTAACTTTTGCACTCTTGCTGATGATATGAAACACCTCAGCCATTTCTTAATATATTCAGGATCCTCCATCATGTTTAAGTAATCAATCAATTGATATGATCGGTATTCTCTCTGACAGATGTATTCTTGTGAAGAGAAGGTAACTCTCTCTTTGCTATATTAATGCCACATTTTCTACAGTACCTCATTACATATCACTACTCAATGTTTATGATTTAGCTGAACTATTTGTCAGTGTTATAAAACTTTTGTTTATCTATATGTTATTCCATTTTCAAATCTTTATATAAATCAATTTGTAGATCTATTGTGAAACTATAAATCAGTCTATTTGTACATCTATTGTAAATGTAGTTTAACACAAACACTCCTAAAGGCTATGTTCTCTGTGAATGCATAAAAGCCCTTTTCAGGGTTGTTTACTTTGAATTGTTACTTTTGGATGACTGATTTGCTTGTTATTAAGTAAGTCACTTTATGATTTTGGTATTGATAACAGAATTCATCCAAAAATCCTCGAGATGGCAGTTGGGTATTCTTTGTGAATGCACAAATGCCCTTTTCAGTGATACTTACTTTGAATTCTTACTTTCAAATAATGAAACAAATGATATAAGAATGGGAACTGGGAATAACATCCATTATGTGGCGATTATAAGGTGGGAATGAATTTAGCAGATCTGTTCAGATTCATTTCCATTGTGAATCATTGAAACAGCATGCCATGTATTTGTTGGTATGAATTCCTTTGTTAAAGTTGACCTTAATTCAGCATATCATCAGATTAAATTGATATCAAGTTTCATGAAGTCACCACAATTAATACCACTATTGGCTTAATAAGAAAGGATCATCTGCCATTTGAAATAAAAATGTCAAGAGTCACATTTTCCAAAAAGCCATTGAAAAAGTCTTAGAGGGGGATTCAAATTATAATTGTATATCAGGATGACATTGGCACTGATGTGCATATAGTAAAGAAGAGCTTAAAAGTAAAATGGAACAAGTTTTGAGAAAATTAAAAAAGCACAGGTATGGCAATTAGTCAAAATAAATGCATTTTTAATTTTCATACCTAAGATATTAAATATCCAAAGATGGTATATTGCCAGATGACAAACTGATAAGATATCAGATATAACTGCACAGAGGAATAGAAAAGAATATTTTTTTCGGATTAACCCATTTCTATAACAGATACTTGCCGTGATATAGTGACCTTGTGGAACCATTTAACGAAATAAGGAAGAAGAATACAGTTTCAATGGAAAGAAAGACATGAGGTTGCTTTCGAGAAATTAAAAAAGGCACTCATAAATAAATCAGTTGTAAAAATATTTGAACCAGCGAAAGAATTGATATTAACTACTGATGCCTGTTACTGTGTTATAGTTGCAATATTGTCAGGAGGATCACCCAGTAATGTACTTATCCAGAAAACTAACATCAGTGGAGGTAAATTAATTGAATATTGAGAAGGAGGCATTGGTGATTTTGTGTAGAATGGAAAGAGATATAATTTTTTTGCTGGGGAGGTAATTCCTATTAAAATCTGATCAAAAGCCTTTGGAATTTATATTCAACACCAGAACAGTGTTGTCAAAGGTCACATCTGCCAGGACTGGCAATTAATGTCAAGCTATTCCAGTTGGACATAGTATATATGATATAAAATACTTTTCCACATGTGAATGCATTTTCACAGTTAAATTTTGAGTGTAAAAATATTGAAGCAAGAGAAAATTGTGAGGATAGGATTTTGCACTGGATAGAAATGGAGGAATTACTCTTAATTGGCTTAGGTTGTATTAAAAACAACTGGCTTGGTCAAAAAGATGCAAGTAAATGCATGATGTTCCCAAATTGAGCCAATATCCAAAGTGCCTAATTTTGTACTTTACAGAAGCTTCATATCCTTGTATCTCAGTCAATTTTGAAATATTGCTATGAATGGACCTCAAAAGCTCTTTCTTCCATTAGTTTGAAATGGAAAATGTTTCGTTAGTTTTTAAAAACTTTTAACCAATTCATTATTCAGGGATTGATGACATTAGGGAAACAGAAATGTTTTTTATAACTTTGCAAAAGTTGCAGAATACATAAAAATATTTTATACTTGGTGTTTAATATTGAATGTAAAAACACAAAATATTAGGTTGGCAACTTAACAATAAATATGCTAATCCATTTAAGTAAATGATGACAATTATGTATTTCTCAATGTATTCTGCAACTGGTTAGAATCTTGAATAAATAAAATAAAATAAAACATGCAAATTAAAACTAGGCATGTCCACTTTTTCACAAAAAAGTTGTATATCCTGATGAAAAAGGCCCCAAATTTAGTAAAACAACCACCCCCTCTTATTTAATTTTAGGAAAAACTTTAAAACTAGTAATTGTGTAACTCAGTAATTTTTTTTAATTAAATGAAGACGTTGAAGAATATAATCATTTTTTTGTAAAATTATACATGCATCTACCCAAACTTTAGCTCTGAATTGTAAAATACAAAACTCAATAAAACTAAGACATTATTTAATTAAAAAGCTTTTAATGAATTTTATCAATAATATATACTAAGGACATTTTTGTCTGAAGCCAAAAATTTTTTTCTTGAAAAATGAATTTTTACAAAAATTGTTTTCTTTTTTTTTATTTATAAATAAAAAAGTGATAAAATTGATGTTTTAAAATTAAATTTTAAACTGAGTGACTCTGGAAATGCTTTTATTAAAAAAGATCTATTTTTACAGATCATAAATTAGAAAACTTATTACAATCTATTACATGAAACTATTTTTAAAATAATTTTTTTATGCCAAAAAATGTATTAAAATATTCTCTAACAAAACGATGGAAGCACATTTCTGAAAAAAATGTCACGTGTGCTAGAGTCATTTCCCCTGATACTGAAGAATTCCCAATTGGTATTGCTTTCATTCTGGTAACACGTGTCAAATTCCCTGAATGACCATTAAAGTTGCAGTTTCAATTTTTTTCCTTATTCTAATTTTGTTTTTCTAAATATAGTGACAGACATACTGCAAATATTAATTATTTTCTTTTCTTAAATTCAAATTTAGGGATGGAAACAGTGAAGATTAAAAGTAACCTAACACATTTAAAAAAATTTGTGCAAGATGTTACATTTTATTTAATATTTGCATGACTGCCATAATCATAACAATTAATAAAAAAAGAAATAAAATCATTTCATGAGTTACTTTGTTTCATTTATGAAATGTAATGGTATTTTATTTAATTTTTATATTGTCTCAGTTAGGAAAAAGTTTCATAACTGAGACAATATAAAACTTAATTAAAAAAAAATACCATAAAATTTTATAAAAGGATGTGTACGTAACAAGTAGGTTACTCTTTTTTCTCTGTTATAAAATTTGAATTCTAAATTTAGGTTTTTCATATTTTAAATGTTATTTTTATTCCAGAATTCTTCTTCAAACGTAAGTTAAAAATAATTGAATTTTTGAAAGTATATTTTTGTTATTTAACACTACTAACCGGGTTAAATTAAAATTAGCATAAATTTTGTCACTTCTTCTATCTTACGTCCGATAAATTCCCCTGGCGTAAGTTGTCGATATACAGTGTAACCCGGATATAAGAGAGTTGTCGACACCAGAGAAGGTTTCTCTTATATCCGGGTTTGGTCTATTTTATATACATTAACACAGGCTCTAATTTGGGACCAGAGAAAATCTCTCTTAGTCCAGGTTACACTGTATTGACATATATGTCAATTCATAACGCTCAAATTTTGCTGACTCAAAAAAAAAAAAACAAGTTTTTTAGCTAAAATTTCGGATGTGCTAGAAAGGATTCAAAATCTAAAAAAAAAAAAAATGCTCAAACAATACTTTGGTCATTCCTCTAATAATGACATAAACATTTTTAGACAATAAAAAATTCTTTAATCAAGTTTGGGGCCTTTTTTCATCGGGGTATGCCACTTTTTAGCGAAAAAGTGCACATGCCTATATGCTCTTTTTTAGCGATCTAGACAATTATCTTCGAAATAAAAGCGAAATGTAAACAAATTTCTTTCAGAAAAAACATTTAAATGGTTTAAAATTTGTTTCTTTTGCGGTTTTCGTGGTTTTAAGAAGAAGTCCGTGACGGTCTTTCAAGTAACTTACCTTTTCTTCAGGGCGAATCTCTGTAAAAAGCTTTTCATAGAAAAACAATCGGGATTATGTTGCTGCTATTGTTGGACTTGATATTTCCTTCTCAAGCTGCATTAATAAAAACTTCCTATTTTCAAATGAACAGCAATTAAGAAAGGATTTGAAACTAGAACTAATGCAGTTTATGAACACGCACAACAGAATAAAGGAATTACGATAAACGGTGTCAAACAAGAATTTGTTCCTTCTCAAAAATTGTCTAAGTACAGACAATATGTCTTCTTGTATTTGTATCGCAATATGTTTCTTTCTGATTTTATGTAAACTTTTATTATTGACGAAAAATGAAAACAACAAAATTAAAAACCTCTTCAGAATTCAATAAAGAGATTTATTTCAAAGAAAATTTGTAACTTTAAATATTTAATTAACAATAACTTAATATAGCGAAAATAACGTATATATTTACGTACCGTAACCCATGAAGGTCAGAGGTTAATGATAAGAATTTTTTATTGTCCTTCCCAAAGCACTTCCCTTTTATGTAATCTCAATGCACGCGGGAAATTATAAAAAAAAAAATACGGGTGATCAAACGGCCTATAATCCAAAAATTGAATTTGTTATTTTTTTTAAATAAATTTTCACATTATGTAACAAAAATCTTTTAAAAATTATGAATATTAGAATAATCTTATTTTTAAACGACATTAAAAAAATCGAAATTAATCAATAACTAATTAAATTATATTTTGGAGTTTAATTCCTTTCTTTTTTCTTACCTGCTTTATGCCATAAAATAACTGTAACCAATGAAACCTTTTTTTTAACAATTCTAATTTTAAAATCGATGAAACTGAAGGGCTACAAAAAAGAAGGGAATTAATAAAGAACTTCCGTATAAAAAATAATTATTATTTGTATGAATGAAAAAGGAAGGCTACGTGAATATTTATAATTGCGCTGCAAATAAAATATGCAACATCCACAAACAAATTTAAATTAAAAAATCAAATTGTAACGATATTCGATTACGACAAAAAGGATATGTTTGGAATAATAAATATATTTTTCTTATATGCAGAATATTACAATTTTGTTTTGTAAAGATGGGTGCTAAAGCTTGATCAGAGTATTTTTAAAGAGAAAAGTTCTTGATGCCGGTTTGAAAAGGTTTCGTATGTTTGTAATGTAGTTTGGAAAATTTTGTACGTACGTGCATGTGTGTGTGTGTGAATATGTTTTCATAAGCGTCTGACCGCACATGGCCAAGACGCGAATCCTTTTATATACAATTACATTTTGTAGCGAGAGAGAGAGAGAGAGAGAGAGAGAGAGAGAGAGAGAGAGAGAACAACTGGTAATTAATGTAATGACGTGACAGGCTCCTGGAAAAAGAGCGGGAAAACTTGACTTGGTCAAGCGTTGAAAAAGACTTGTACGTGGGTGGATTGCAACGCACACTGATGTGTTTATTGACCAATTAGAAGTTGAGCTTTCCAGAAAATATGAATGAAGCTGGGTAAGCTCTTTGATCCACTTTTTGCACAGATTTGTACAAAAACCAACATTGATGAGAAAGTGATATTGGGATGCTAAAATAATAGAAAACACCTTTATTTAATAAAAAAAGACTTGTTATGAACAGCAAAAGAATGAATTTCAAAATTGTACTGAAAATTAGAAGTAATCTTTTTTTGATGGGTTTTGCTTGACTCATTTTTTGGTTAGTAAAATTCATCATATAATCATCATAAAACAAAAAAAAACGGAAATATTTACAATAAATAATCCGAAGGATTTTGTTGTACAAGTTTGGTGGTGTAAGTTCTTGTAATGTGGTTGTTAGTAGAATATTTCCTGTTTGTGTTTGTGAATGATAGAGTAGTTATCAGTAAAGGCTATATTTAAGAAGAGAAGAGATTTATCTTTTATCTTCATTTCTGCATCTTCCTAATTCCACTTGCTCTCCTTGCAAAAGACCGATTGAAAAAGAGGAAGTCTCTACATTTCCCACCGGTCTACTTTTTTCTATGGAATCATGGTAATTAGAGTTTTTTTATTTCCCGTGTTGGCGAGATCAGTACAAGATATTTACTATTCCGTGTAGTGTTTCTCTCAAATCTGAAAGAAAATAATGTATTTTTTCTAGGTACTTCCATGACTTCACTAAAAAGCATATTTATGTCGTGAAAAATACAGACTTGAAAATCCTTGAAAAATCCGATAATTATTGGATTTTAATGAAGTTGTTAGAATTTATTCGGAAATGGACGGAAATATTTTTGGAACGTTTCTTTTTTTTTTCAAATTCTTGCCTGTAAAAAAAATGAACGAATGAATTGATGCGATATGCTTCTAATTGACACACATTGTTGGCCACAGCTACAGGCTCTGTGCCATGCAAGAAAGCAACATACCGGAGAATCGATAATGGAATTTGCAAGAACATGACACGCACTTGCTGAACGCTGTGACTTCGCCGACAGGGATAAAGAAATCAAGGATAGATTTATAGGTGAACCCCACCCTACACGCAAGACATCAATCTGCTACTAGCCGGCATACCACTAGCGTTTACTGCCTGGTGGCCCGCTGTCGAACTGCCGACAGACTATTGTTGAAGGATTATTGCTACCTGCTGCAAGTTGATTAGCCGATAATGTTAATTCTCTATCATTTGAAAGACGAAACTGTGCATGTTGATGGCTAGCCTCGATTAAATATCCCTCCTCAACGACTTAAAATGTCGTTTGTGTTATAGCACAGTTAGTAGAGATAAATACTCAAGATCAAATTGAAAGTAGCTCATTTAGAAAAAGATTTTACCATGATTCTATTGGAAAATACCGTCCTTTCAAGACTAATAATACTGAACTTAAAAGGATACTATTTAATCTTTATACCTGTTCATTGCCTGTAACATTGTAAGGTATGGTTTTCCTATGATTCATTTGGAAAATAACGTGATTCCAAGCCCTGCGTTACCTATATTTTAAGGTGTTGGTTTATTAGTGCCTATCCGTTTTGAGAAGAACTATTCTGTCATCTCTCTTGAAATAAGTGATCTGCCTCTATCAGAATGCACATAAGATATTGATTTCTTGTGGGAGTCAAAAAGGCACTCATGTTGAGTACTGTCAGTAGAGATCAAATTAAATGCAGCGCATCTGGAAGGACATTTTTCCATTATTGGATTGAAAATATCGTTTCTTCAAGTCTTAAAAGAATTCCATTCTTTTTTTTATACCTGTTTATTGCCGGTGGCATTGTAAGCTGTTTGGTTTCCCCATGATTCTATAGGAAAATACCACGATTACAAGGCTAACAATACAAACCTCCAAATGATACGATTGTATCGTTTAACCTTTTCATTGCCTGTGGCATGGTAAGGTGATATTTTTCCTTGATAGTATAAGAAATGCTGTGATTTCAAGGCTAATAATATTGACATCCAAATGATACTGTTTGTAGTTTTTGAGCAGTAGATTACCTATATTGTAAGGTTTGTGTTATTAGTACCTATCTATCTTGAAAAGAACCATTCTGCCTTCTCTCTTGAGATATATGCCTCTCTTGAAATGCACATTTGATGACATTCCAAAAACAGAAAATAAATTTCTGAGATAACTTTTGATAGTTGCAGATGTTATCTTTTATCGTGCTTTAGTCATATTTTTGGAACATGTTCAAAATTTTTGCATGTTAGATTTTCTTCTTTCACTCAATAAATTATTTTCTTCCAGATTTGACAGCAAAAACATATGAATTTTTAAAAAATTTATTTGTAATATTTCAGTGTGATTTTGAAATTTTTCAAATTTGTTGATGAAGAACGACGGGGTTTTTTTTTTTTTTTTAAAGTGTTTTTTAAAGCGGTTGAAAAATTGAAAAAACTCCAGGTTTATGCGATTCTCATATCAGAAGTATTTTTAAAAGAATTTTATTTTCACAACTGTTAAATTATTTTTCTATGGAAGATCAAATACGTCTACTGCCTAAGGATTTACAGCAGGGATTACTTCATGCCATGTTAAATTTATATTAAAAGAAAATGTTATGAAACAAATCAGTTGTGAATGCATTCACACAGGTGTATATTATTTAGTGCAGAATTCCAACGAAATACATGTAAAATCTTATAATAGAAACCTTTATGAAGAGGAAGTAAACGTGTGTTTTTGGTTTTCTGTAGAGTGAATTTTGGGAAAATTATAGAATAATTGGTCAATGTTAAGCGTATATACAATAATAAATGGAAAAAAGTAAGAAAGAACATAGTAAAATAAAACTAAACAATATATGCATATAATTGAGTCAAAAGCAAATTAACTAAAGGACATGTTTTGCCTCAGAAGTCTTGCTATATACAGCGTGAAATTCCTTCTTCAAGAAAAGACTTTGCTTCACAGCTAACAAAGGAATCATTTCTCTCATATTGGTGTTAACATGTGTCATTTGAGATGTGGTTTTAGTGAGAAAGTAACTTTACAAATTTCACAATGGATAGGTCACATGCCAATATGTGACATTCAAGATGGATATTTTGGATAAAACAAACTCCACATATTTCATATTGGAAATGTTTCTCTCTAGTGTGTATGGTATTTATTTGTAGTTGACAAATTATTTGAAAGTTTAATGATTAAACTTTAACTCAAGTCATGAATTCCATGACTAAATTACATTTAAATCTTAAGAATAACTTTAGGCAAATAATCACTACTTTTTTTTACTGCAATAAAAAATAATAAAAGAAAGTAAAGAACAGGACAAAAGTATTAAGAAAATAATAGATGTAAGAAAAAATAGGCAAATTAACAGAAATAAGGCAAATATGTCACAAACTAAGAATGGTATTAACACACAAATAAGATACAGACAAGCAAGAATTGGCTTATCTTATTGGCTAGGAAGAAATCCAAGCAATCATTTGGATGCTTTATCTATGAATTTTGAGGAAGGGGATAATTTTGTAGTCATTCCTAACACGATTAATTTTTTATCGTTTTTTTTTCTACTTGTGCAAAAATGTTCTCCAAAGATTTGAAGCAAGCTGTAGAAAAGAATGAGGTAGACACTCAAAAAAACGTTATTGTTACTGAAAAATGAAGGACGATACTGGGCCAACCATTGAGGAATCACCTTCTGTGTTGAAGTCATTCCCCAAATACAATGAAGTTTATTAAGAGAACTACGAAATATGTCCATAAGATAATGGGCTCTTAGTAGTACTAGATGCTACTTGATATATTCGGTGATATATGCTGGTAAAGCATCAACAGATAATTAGAGGTAATAGGTGTTTCCTGTAGGATGTGCTGTTGCTCTCATTGGAATGTTTGAAGAAGATTACTTCTTGCGATCTGATCAGGAATAGTTAGATCTTGAAGACTGAATGCCTCAGAAGGCATCATTACCTATTCTGATCTGATCAGCAATAATCTTGAGGACTGCATGCCCCAGAAGGCGTAAGACGCAGGTGACAGTTTATGGAGCCCTTGATTAAATAATGGGTGGGCAATTACGCATATATCTAATGTAATATGGGTATCTTGTTTCTGTATCCCTGGAATGTGAATGTGGTGAATGAGCATTTGAACTGATGTTGGATGTTAATTGTCAAACGATGAAGAACTTCATAATTGTCTGCCAAGGTAGAAATGAGGCATGGCTGTCATTGGCGCATCTATTAACCATCTATTAACCAATCAGAGGACTTGTTACTGTAATACTGTTAAAGAGAAATCTGGATAAGCCATTTCCTTTATTTTCTGAATAGGAGCCAATAGAACCCCCAACCCAGATCAGAGTGTGCTAATAATAAAAATAATCATTCTGTTTCTTTTAAGAAACTCTTCTGTCTGATTTAGTTTTAGGTTTCCTTGATGAAATGTGGATTTGTTGGTTAATCTTGTTTCAATCTGACATATACCTAATGCAATAGGCGTATCTTGTCTTTGTCTCCCTGGAATGAGTGTTGAGTGACTTGCTTCTTTGTATTAATCAATGCTTTTAAATCTATCAATGGATAATTGGGTTTACATGTCATCATTCATTTTTATCAGATAATATTTTAATGCCCATTCAAGAACTTCATAAGGACCTAAATATATAGTCCTTCTAATGTCTTATGGATTCTGTCTGTTCTAATTCAAATTTTGCTGCAAATTTCAAGTGTTACATATCATATATATACACATTCTGTATATTGGTATATTTATCAGCAAAATTATTTAAGTTAATATTGTTTTGTGTAGCCCTTTGGTGAAATATTGGGTTAAATTAGTATCACTAGTATTCTCTCAAGTGTGTTTATACATGTGTTGTTTGAAATGTTTATTTTGAGAAAATTTGTATCCACAGATTTTACATTGGAGACATTTATTTCCAGTGTGTGATAACATGTGTTGTTTGTGATTTTCATAATGGGAGATCTTAGATTCACAGATTTTACAGTGGAAGCGTTTTTCTCCAGTGCGTCTTGTGTTTTTTGAGATCTCCTTTCTGAGTAGATTGAAATGGACAGATTTCACAATGGAATACTTCCAGTGTGTGAAAACATGTGTTTAATGGAGACTTGTACCATGGGTGCCATTAAATCCACAGGTTTCACAGTGAAATGGTTTCTCTCCAGTGTGTGTCAACATATGTACTTTGAAATATTCATGTGAAAACTTGAATCCATATATTTCACAATAGAGATGTTTGTCTTCAGTATGTGTTAATATGTGCCTTTTGAGATTTGAACTTTGGGAAAAATCAAAACCCACAGGTTAGACATTTAAATATTTTCTCTCCAGTGTATATTAACATGTGTCGGTTGAGATTTCTTTTATGGGAAAATTTTGATCGGACGATATAACAGCCGAATCGTTTTTCTCCAGAGTGTCTTCTCATGTGACTTTTGAGACTTGACTATTTCCAACACTTATATTCACAGATTTCACAGTTAAATGGTGTCTCGCCAGTTTCTGTTAACATGTGTGGTTTGAGATTTCCATTAAGGGAAAATTTCGATCCACAGATTTAACAGTAGAATTGTTTTTCTCCAGTGTGTCTTAACATGTGACTTTTTAGACTTGACTCATAGGAACACTTATATTCGCAGATTTTACAGTTGAATGGTTTCTCGCCAGTGTGTGTTAACATGTGTTGTTTGAGATTTCCATTCTGGAAAAATTTGGATCCACATATTTCACAGCAGAATCGTTTTTCTCCAGTGTGTCTTAACATGTGACTTTTGAGACTTGACTTTTGGGAACACTTATATTCACAGATTTTACAGTTGAATGGTTTCTCACCAGTGTGTGTTAACATGTGTTGTTTAAGAGTTTCATTACAGGAAAATTTCGATCCACATATTTCACAGCGGAATCGTTTTTCTCCAGTGTGTCTTAACATGTGTCTTTTGAGACTTGACTTGTGGGAACACCTATATTCACAGATTTTACAGTTGAATGGTTTCTCGCCAATGTGTGTTAACGTGTGTTCTTTGAGATTTCCATTCTGGAAAAATTTGGATCCACATATTTCACAGTGGAATCGTTTTTCTCCAGTGTGTCTTAACATGTGTCTTTTGAGACTTGACTTTTGGGAACACTTATATTCACAGATTTTACAGTTGAATGGTTTCTCACCAGTGTGTGTTAACATGTGTTCTTTGAGAGTTTCATTACGGGAAAATTTTGATCCACAGATTTCACAGCGGAATCGTTTTTCTCCAGCGTGTCTTAACATGTGTCTTTTGAGACTTGACTTTTGGGAACACCTATATTCACAGATTTTACAGTTGAATGGTTTCTCACCAGTGTGTGTTAACATGTGTTGTTTGAGATTTCCATTCTGGGAAAATTTGGTTCCACATATTTCACAGCGGAATCGTTTTTCTCCAGTGTGTCTTAACATGTGTCTTTTGAGACTTGACTTTTCGGAACACTTATATTCACAGATTTTACAGTTGAATGGTTTCTCGTCAGTGTGTCTTAATATGCATTTTTTTGAGATTTCCATTATGGGAAAATTTTGATCCACATATTTCACAGCAGAATCGTTTTTCTCCTGTGTGTCTTCACCTGTGTATTTTGAGATGTGACTTTCACGGACACTTATATTCACAGATTTTACAGCAAAAATCTTCTTTGTCACTGCTAGTTTTTATACTTGTTTTGAGATTTGAATTCATGTAACAGCACAATTTCATAGGAAATGTTTTTCCCTATTGCGCATTGTCTTATTTCTCTCCTGTGTGGACTTAAAGTTAACTGCTATTCTATGATCTCCACAGTGTAAGAATGCCATCTTTCTCATGAAAATTCAATCCTGGTGTCAAGTACTCTCAAAGATGCAATCTGGAAAAGCAAAAATACATTCACTGAGCATTGATTGGATTATAAAATAGTTTTATAAAAATGCATTTCAAGTATTTCGTTCAAGCTGTGCCCAAAATTTTAAAAAATATGCAGTAGTTAAATCATGAATTTATTCTAATAATGAATACTTTTTCTTACAGATATCAGATTGCTCCTTAGACCAGGAAAACTGTAATTTTTGTTAGTAAAAAAAAAAATAAATATATTCCTCACACTTTCCTCTGTTCCTTTTAAAAGTGCACTAAATTCATTTTTATTTCATTTTATGACATAATCTATATTATATGAAACTATTCAAACCAGCATGTCCATCTTGGTTTCTATACTCGCAATGTTTTAGCCATTGTACTCTCCACCCTTTTGCAACTATCTGTTGTACTTGGTAACATAGACAGTTTTCATCCCACTTTCCATGCTCAGTGGATATCTTGAATCACTTAAAATAGAAAATGGAACTTGAACAGTCTATCCATTAGCTTGGATTTTCCCTTTGCCATTGAGCACTCTATTAGAAGAATTGTAACTATATTCTGGTGTTTTGGAGTTTCTTTTCATTAAATATCAGTTATTTTTTCACTATTCAAATTCAAGACCACATTGACATTTTCTTATTCACCAGCCATCCTCATTATAAAATCCTGGGTTATACAATATTATTTACAATATTAACAACAAATATTGCAGAAAGTATAAAAATGTAAGACGATTGGTATAAAAGGTCAGAGAAAATGTCAACAGTTTTTTTTCTTTCTGTCTAATTATTTCCATTTCTTTCTTTCTTTCCAAATATTTCTTTTTTTCTTTGCAAATGTTTTTTTTTTCTTTCTTTCTTCACCAATAAAATTCCATATTTTTTTTTTAAATATTTTCTTAAATTTTTAAGATTACTGGTCAATTAGAAAAACAAAAACTATATTAATCATCTGTTCACATTAGGTCCCCCTAACTTAAATTTCATAAATATCAGCCTCTCAATATGGCACTCAACACATAAGAAAGAAACAAGCTCTCAGTGTAAAAAATTTACTTTTTCTTAAACTAAAAGTAATATGGTTTCTATTCAGAGTAATTAAATTTGAAAAATCATATTTTTCTAAATGTTTCAGAAAAGTATATTTTATATTTGAAGGATATTTTAATAAAGAAAAGAATGTTTCTTTAAAATACAGGTGGATGCCATTTCATCGTAAGGTGGGGGATGTTGTCAACTTGGTCATCCCATACCTTTGTGACTGTATTTGGCAGCTACTTGATGATCATAGTTGACACACGTGTAACAATAAACACATGCCTGCATTCTACCACTAATCATCTCCACATGCATATGCTTCACAGTCTATGACTGTTATCACAGTGCACTAATGACAAGCCATGAGCAGCCAGTGTCAATGAGAGCTGAACACCATTCCCCATCAACCAATATGTTGACAAAAACTAGAGGTAGCACAGCATTTAAATCTGCCAAGATAATAAGACTGGAGGTGATGTCTGTTCCTGGCACATTTCTGTAATATATGGCCCATGTTATTACAGTGGTAGAAACATATGGTTTTGTCTAATTGGTGGCTCCCACTTTGCACAATTCATCAACTCAAACAATTTCTATCCAAGTGATTAGTACCCGCACACCAGTAGCAGACACTATCGATCTGCAGATCATTGGCAGAAATCTGTACCCTGTTGCTTAGGCTTCTTGGCTGCCACAATCAATATTGCCACTGGCGCATCATCCTTCAGTAT
>CAHIKZ030004696.1:0-43135 GCA_903632075.3 Acanthosepion pharaonis | reverse complement strand
GCCATTAGGGAAAAGCCAAAACCCTAATCTAAAACTTGTTCAAAATTATTTTCATTAGAATTCATTGAGGCAGCGAAGTAAGCACTGCATTCAACTCAGCGAATTGCGATTTCCACTAAAAATGCGGTGGACGCAAAGTGGGTGATCACTGTATATTTCCCTTCTTTCGGTGCTTTTTATATTTACCTTTCCTTCTTTAATGTGCCATTAGGGAAAAGCAAAACCCTCATCTAAAACTTGTTCGAAATTATTTTTCATTAGAATTCATTGAGACAGCGAAGGAAGCACTGCATTCAACACAGCGAATTGCGATTTCCACAAAAAATGCGGTGGACGCAAAGTGGGTGATCACTGAATATTTCCCTTCTTTCGGTGCTTTATATTTACCTTTCCCTTCTTTAATGTGCCATTAGGGAAAAGCCAAAACCCTAATCTAAAACTTGTTCAAAATTATTTTTCATTAGAATTCATTGAGGCAGCGAAGTAAGCACTGCATTCAACTCAGCGAATTGCGATTTCCACTAAAAATGCGGTGGACGCAAAGTGGGTGATCACTGTATATTTCCCTTCTTTCGGTGCTTTATATTTACCTTTCCCTTCTTTAATGTGCCATTAGGGAAAAGCAAAACCCTCATCTAAAACTTGTTCGAAATTATTTTTCATTAGAATTCATTGAGACAGCGAAGGAAGCACTGCATTCAACACAGCGAATTGCGATTTCCACAAAAATGCGGTGGACGCAAAGTGGGTGATCACTGAATATTTCCTTCTTTTCGGTGCTTTATATTTACCTTTCCCTTCTTTAATGTGCCATTAGGGAAAAGCCAAAACCCTAATCTAAAACTTGTTCAAAATTATTTTTCATTAGAATTCATTGAGGCAGCGAAGTAAGCACTGCATTCAACTCAGCGAATTGCGATTTCCACTAAAAATGCGGTGGACGCAAAGTGGGTGATCACTGTATATTTCCCTTCTTTCGGTGCTTTATATTTACCTTTCCCTTCTTTAATGTGCCATTAGGGAAAAGCAAAACCCTCATCTAAAACTTGTTCGAAATTATTTTTCATTAGAATTCATTGAGGCAGCGTAGGAAGCACTGCATTCAACTCAGCGAATTGCGATTTCCACTAAAAAATGCGGTGGACGCAAAGTGGGTGATCACTGTATATTTCCCTTCTTTCGGTGCTTTATATTTACCTTTCCCTTCTTTAATGTGCCATTAGGGAAAAGCAAAACCCTCATCTAAAACTTGTTCAAAATTATTTTTTTTTAATTAGAATTCATTGAGGCAGCGTAGGAAGCACTGCATTCAACTCAGCGAATTTCGTTTTCCACTAAAAATGCGGTGGACGCAAAGTGGGTGATCACTGTAGATTTCCCTTCTCTCGGTGCTTTATATTTACCTTTCCCTTCTTTAATGCGCCATTAGGGAAAAGCAAAACCCTAATCTAAAACTTGTTCGAAATTATTTTTCATTAGAATTCATTGAGGCAGCGTAGGAAGCACTGCATTCAACTCAGCGAATTGCGATTTCCACTAAAAATGCGGTGGACGCAAAGTGGGTGATCACTGTATATTTCCTTCTCTCGGTGCTTTATATTTACCTTTCCCTTCTTTAATGTGCCATTAGGGAAAAGCAAAACCCTCATCTAAAACTTGTTCGAAATTATTTTTCATTAGAATTCATTGAGGCAGCGTAGGAAGCACTGCATTCAACTCAGCGAATTGCGATTTCCACTAAAAATGCGGTGGACGCAAAGTGGGTGATCACTGTATATTTCCCTTCTCTCGGTGCTTTATATTTACCTTTCCCTTCTTTAATGTGCCATTAGGGAAAAGCAAAACCCTAATCTAAAACTTGTTCGAAATTATTTTTCATTAGAATTCATTGAGGCAGCGTAAGAAGCACTGCATTCAACTCAGCGAATTGCGATTTCCACTAAAAATGCGGTGGACGCAAAGTGGGTGATCACTGTATATTTCCCTTCTCTCGGTGCTTTATATTTACCTTTCCCTTCTTTAATGTGCCATTAGGGAAAAGCAAAACCCTAATCTAAAACTTGTTCGAAATTATTTTTCATTAGAATTCATTGAGGCAGCGTAGGAAGCACTGCATTCAACTCAGCGAATTGCGATTTCCACTAAAAAATGCGGTGGACGCAAAGTGGGTGATCACTGTATATTTCCCTTCTCTCGGTGCTTTATATTTACCTTTCCTTCTTTAATGTGCCATTAGAGAAAAGCAAAACCCTCATCTAAAACTTGTTCGAAATTATTTTTCATTAGAATTCATTGAGGCAGCGTAGGAAGCACTGCATTCAACTCAGCGAATTGCGATTTCCACTAAAAATGCGGTGGACGCAAAGTGGGTGATCACTGTATATTTCCCTCTCGGTGCTTTATATTTACCTTTCCCTTCTTTAATGTGCCATTAGGGAAAAAGCAAAACCCTAATCTAAAACTTGTTCGAAATTATTTTTCATTAGAATTCATTGAGGCAGCGTAGGAAGCACTGCATTCAACTCAGCGAATTGCGATTTCCACTAAAAATGCGGTGGACGCAAAGTGGGTGATCACTGTATATTTCCCTTCTCTCGGTGCTTTATATTTACCTTTCCTTCTTTAATGTGCCATTAGGGAAAAGCAAAACCCTCATCTAAAACTTGTTCGAAATTATTTTTCATTAGAATTCATTGAGGCAGCGTAGGAAGCACTGCATTCAACTCAGCGAATTGCGATTTCCACTAAAAATGCGGTGGACGCAAAGTGGGTGATCACTGTATATTTCCCTTCTCTCGGTGCTTTATATTTACCTTTCCTTCTTTAATGTGCCATTAGGGAAAAGCAAAACCCTCATCTAAAACTTGTTCGAAATTATTTTTCATTAGAATTCATTGAGGCAGCGTAGGAAGCACTGCATTCAACTCAGCGAATTGCGATTTCCACTAAAAAATGCGGTGGACGCAAAGTGGGTGATCACTGTATATTTCCCTTCTCTCGGTGCTTTATATTTACCTTTCCTTCTTTAATGTGCCATTAGAGAAAGGCAAAACCCTCATCTAAAACTTGTTCGAAATTATTTTTCATTAGAATTCATTGAGGCAGCGTAGGAAGCACTGCATTCAACTCAGCGAATTGCGATTTCCACTAAAAATGCGGTGGACGCAAAGTGGGTGATCACTGTATATTTCCCTTCTCTCGGTGCTTTATATTTACCTTTCCCTTCTTTAATGTGCCATTAGGAAAAGGCAAAACCCTCATCTAAAACTTGTTCGAAATTATTTTTCATTAGAATTCATTGAGGCAGCGTAGGAAGCACTGCATTCAACTCAGCGAATTGCGATTTCCACTAAAAAATGCGGTGGACGCAAAGTGGGTGATCACTGTATATTTCCCTTCTCTCGGTGCTTTATATTTACCTTTCCCTTCTTTAATGTGCCATTAGGGAAAGGCAAAACCCTCATCTAAAACTTGTTCGAAATTATTTTTCATTAGAATTCATTGAGGCAGCGTAGGAAGCACTGCATTCAACTCAGCGAATTGCGATTTCCACTAAAAATGCGGTGGACGCAAAGTGGGTGATCACTGTATATTTCCCTTCTCTCGGTGCTTTATATTTACCTTTCCCTTCTTTAATGTGCCATTAGGGAAAAGCAAAACCCTAATCTAAAACTTGTTCGAAATTATTTTTCATTAGAATTCATTGAGGCAGCGTAGGAAGCACTGCATTCAACTCAGCGAATTGCGATTTCCACTAAAAATGCGGTGGACGCAAAGTGGGTGATCACTGTATATTTCCCTTCTCTCGGTGCTTTATATTTACCTTTCCCTTCTTTAATGTGCCATTAGGGAAAAGCAAAACCCTAATCTAAAACTTGTTCGAAATTATTTTTCATTAGAATTCATTGAGGCAGCGTAGGAAGCACTGCATTCAACTCAGCGAATTGCGATTTCCACTAAAAATGCGGTGGACGCAAAGTGGGTGATCACTGTATATTTCCTTCTCTCGGTGCTTTATATTTACCTTTTTCCTTCTTTAATGTGCCATTAGGGAAAAGCAAAACCCTCATCTAAAACTTGTTCGAAATTATTTTTCATTAGAATTCATTGAGGCAGCGTAGGAAGCACTGCATTCAACTCAGCGAATTGCGATTTCCACTAAAAATGCGGTGGACGCAAAGTGGGTGATCACTGTATATTTCCTTCTCTCGGTGCTTTATATTTACCTTTCCTTCTTTAATGTGCCATTAGGGAAAAGCAAAACCCTAATCTAAAACTTGTTCGAAATTATTTTTCATTAGAATTCATTGAGGCAGCGTAGGAAGCACTGCATTCAACTCAGCGAATTGCGATTTCCACTAAAATGCTGTGGACGCAAAGTGGGTGATCACTGTATATTTCCCTTCTCTCGGTGCTTTATATTTACCTTTCCCTTCTTTAATGTGCCATTAGGGAAAAGCAAAACCCTAATCTAAAACTTGTTCGAAATTATTTTCATTAGAATTCATTGAGGCAGCGTAGGAAGCACTGCATTCAACTCAGCGAATTGCGATTTCCACTAAAAAATGCGGTGGACGCAAAGTGGGTGATCACTGTATATTTCCTTCTCTCTGTGCTTTATATTTACCTTTCCCTTCTTTAATGTGCCATTAGGGAAAAGCAAAACCTCATCTAAAACTTGTTCGAAATTATTTTCATTAGAATTCATTGAGGCAGCGTAGGAAGCACTGCATTCAACTCAGCGAATTGCGATTTCCACTAAAAATGCGGTGGACGCAAAGTGGGTGATCACTGTATATTTCCTTCTCTCTGTGCTTTATATTTACCTTTCCTTCTTTAATGTGCCATTAGGGAAAAGCAAAACCCTCATCTAAAACTTGTTCGAAATTATTTTTCATTAGAATTCATTGAGGCAGCGTAGGAAGCACTGCATTCAACTCAGCGAATTGCGATTTCCACTAAAAATGCGGTGGACGCAAAGTGGGTGATCACTGTATATTTCCCTTCTCTCGGTGCTTTATATTTACCTTTCCCTTCTTTAATGTGCCATTAGGGAAAAGCAAAACCCTCATCTAAAACTTGTTCGAAATTATTTTCATTAGAATTCATTGAGGCAGCGTAGGAAGCACTGCATTCAACTCAGCGAATTGCGATTTCCACTAAAAATGCGGTGGACGCAAAGTGGGTGATCACTGTATATTTCCCTTCTCTCGGTGCTTTATATTTACCTTTCCTTCTTTAATGTGCCATTAGGGAAAGGCAAAACCCTCATCTAAAACTTGTTCGAAATTATTTTCATTAGAATTCATTGAGGCAGCGTAGGAAGCACTGCATTCAACTCAGCGAATTGCGATTTCCACTAAAAATGCGGTGGACGCAAAGTGGGTGATCACTGTATATTTCCTTCTCTCTGTGCTTTATATTTACCTTTCCCTTCTTTAATGTGCCATTAGGGAAAAGCAAAACCCTCATCTAAAACTTGTTCGAAATTATTTTTCATTAGAATTCATTGAGGCAGCGTAGGAAGCACTGCATTCAACTCAGCGAATTGCGATTTCCACTAAAAATGCGGTGGACGCAAAGTGGGTGATCACTGTATATTTCCCTTCTCTCGGTGCTTTATATTTACCTTTCCCTTCTTTAATGTGCCATTAGGGAAAAGGCAAAACCCTCATCTAAAACTTGTTCGAAATTATTTTTCATTAGAATTCATTGAGGCAGCGTAGGAAGCACTGCATTCAACTCAGCGAATTGCGATTTCCACTAAAAAAAGCGGTGGACGCAAAGTGGGTGATCACTGTATATTTCCCTTCTCTCGGTGCTTTATATTTACCTTTCCCTTCTTTAATGTGCCATTAGGGAAAGGCAAAACCCTCATCTAAAACTTGTTCGAAATTATTTTTCATTAGAATTCATTGAGGCAGCGTAGGAAGCACTGCATTCAACTCAGCGAATTGCGATTTCCACTAAAAATGCGGTGGACGCAAAGTGGGTGATCACTGTATATTTCCTTCTCTCTCTGTGCTTTATATTTACCTTTCCTTCTTTAATGTGCCATTAGGGAAAAGCAAAACCCTCATCTAAAACTTGTTCGAAATTATTTTTCATTAGAATTCATTGAGGCAGCGTAGGAAGCACTGCATTCAACTCAGCGAATTGCGATTTCCACTAAAAATGCGGTGGACGCAAAGTGGGTGATCACTGTATATTTCCTTCTCTCTGTGCTTTATATTTACCTTTCCTTCTTTAATGTGCCATTAGGGAAAGGCAAAACCCTCATCTAAAACTTGTTCGAAATTATTTTTCATTAGAATTCATTGAGGCAGCGTAGGAAGCACTGCATTCAACTCAGCGAATTGCGATTTCCACTAAAAATGCGGTGGACGCAAAGTGGGTGATCACTGTATATTTCCCTTCTCTCATGCTTTATATTTACCTTTCCCTTCTTTAATGTGCCATTAGGGAAAAGCAAAACCCTCATCTAAAACTTGTTCGAAATTATTTTTCATTAGAATTCATTGAGGCAGCGTAGGAAGCACTGCATTCAACTCAGCGAATTGCGATTTCCACTAAAAATGCGGTGGACGCAAAGTGGGTGATCACTGTATATTTCCCTTCTCTCTGTGCTTTATATTTACCTTTCCCTTCTTTAATGTGCCATTAGGGAAAAGCAAAACCCTCATCTAAAACTTGTTCGAAATTATTTTCATTAGAATTCATTGAGGCAGCGTAGGAAGCACTGCATTCAACTCAGCGAATTGCGATTTCCACTAAAAATGCGGTGGACGCAAAGTGGGTGATCACTGTATATTTCCCTTCTCTCTGTGCTTTATATTTACCTTTCCTTCTTTAATGTGCCATTAGGGAAAGGCAAAACCCTCATCTAAAACTTGTTCGAAATTATTTTTCATTAGAATTCATTGAGGCAGCGTAGGAAGCACTGCATTCAACTCAGCGAATTGCGATTTCCACTAAAAATGCGGTGGACGCAAAGTGGGTGATCACTGTATATTTCCCTTCTCTCTGTGCTTTTATATTTACCTTTCCCTTCTTTAATGTGCCATTAGGGAAAAGCAAAACCCTCATCTAAAACTTGTTCGAAATTATTTTTCATTAGAATTCATTGAGGCAGCGTAGGAAGCACTGCATTCAACTCAGCGAATTGCGATTTCCACTAAAAAATGCGGTGGACGCAAAGTGGGTGATCACTGTATATTTCCCTTCTCTCGGTGCTTTATATTTACCTTTCCCTTCTTTAATGTGCCATTAGGGAAAAGCAAAACCCTCATCTAAAACTTGTTCGAAATTATTTTTCATTAGAATTCATTGAGGCAGCGTAGGAAGCACTGCATTCAACTCAGCGAATTGCGATTTCCACTAAAAAATGCGGTGGACGCAAAGTGGGTGATCACTGTATATTTCCCTTCTCTCGGTGCTTTATATTTACCTTTCCCTTCTTTAATGTGCCATTAGGGAAAAGCAAAACCCTAATCTAAAACTTGTTCGAAATTATTTTTCATTAGAATTCATTGAGGCAGCGTAGGAAGCACTGCATTCAACTCAGCGAATTGCGATTTCCACTAAAAAATGCGGTGGACGCAAAGTGGGTGATCACTGTATATTTCCCTTCTCTCTGTGCTTTATATTTACCTTTCCTTCTTTAATGTGCCATTAGGGAAAAGCAAAACCTAATCTAAAACTTGTTCGAAATTATTTTTCATTAGAATTCATTGAGGCAGCGTAGGAAGCACTGCATTCAACTCAGCGAATTGCGATTTCCACTAAAAATGCGGTGGACGCAAAGTGGGTGATCACTGTATATTTCCCTTCTCTCGGTGCTTTATATTTACCTTTCCCTTCTTTAATGTGCCATTAGGGAAAAAGCAAAACCTCATCTAAAACTTGTTCGAAATTATTTTTCATTAGAATTCATTGAGGCAGCGTAGGAAGCACTGCATTCAACTCAGCGAATTGCGATTTCCACTAAAAATGCGGTGGACGCAAAGTGGGTGATCACTGTATATTTCCTTCTCTCGGTGCTTTATATTTACCTTTCCTTCTTTAATGTGCCATTAGGGAAAAGCAAAACCCTCATCTAAAACTTGTTCGAAATTATTTTTCATTAGAATTCATTGAGGCAGCGTAGGAAGCACTGCATTCAACTCAGCGAATTGCGATTTCCACTAAAAATGCGGTGGACGCAAAGTGGGTGATCACTGTATATTTCCTTCTCTCGGTGCTTTATATTTACCTTTCCCTTCTTTAATGTGCCATTAGGAAAAGCAAAACCCTCATCTAAAACTTGTTCGAAATTATTTTTCATTAGAATTCATTGAGGCAGCGTAGGAAGCACTGCATTCAACTCAGCGAATTGCGATTTCCACTAAAAATGCGGTGGACGCAAAGTGGGTGATCACTGTATATTTCCCTTCTCTCGGTGCTTTATATTTACCTTTCCTTCTTTAATGTGCCATTAGGGAAAAGCAAAACCCTCATCTAAAACTTGTTCGAAATTATTTTTCATTAGAATTCATTGAGGCAGCGTAGGAAGCACTGCATTCAACTCAGCGAATTGCGATTTCCACTAAAAATGCGGTGGACGCAAAGTGGGTGATCACTGTATATTTCCCTTCTCTCGGTGCTTTATATTTACCTTTCCCTTCTTTAATGTGCCATTAGGGAAAAGCAAAACCCTCATCTAAAACTTGTTCGAAATTATTTTTCATTAGAATTCATTGAGGCAGCGTAGGAAGCACTGCATTCAACTCAGCGAATTGCGATTTCCACTAAAAATGCGGTGGACGCAAAGTGGGTGATCACTGTATATTTCCCTTCTCTCTGTGCTTTATATTTACCTTTCCCTTCTTTAATGTGCCATTAGGGAAAAGCAAAACCCTCATCTAAAACTTGTTCGAAATTATTTTTCATTAGAATTCATTGAGGCAGCGTAGGAAGCACTGCATTCAACTCAGCGAATTGCGATTTCCACTAAAAATGCGGTGGACGCAAAGTGGGTGATCACTGTATATTTCCCTTCTCTCGGTGCTTTATATTTACCTTTCCTTCTTTAATGTGCCATTAGGGAAAGGCAAAACCCTAATCTAAAACTTGTTCGAAATTATTTTTCATTAGAATTCATTGAGGCAGCGTAGGAAGCACTGCATTCAACTCAGCGAATTGCGATTTCCACTAAAAATGCGGTGGACGCAAAGTGGGTGATCACTGTATATTTCCTTCTCTCTGTGCTTTATATTTACCTTTCCTTTCTTTAATGTGCCATTAGGGAAAAGCAAAACCCTCATCTAAAACTTGTTCGAAATTATTTTTCATTAGAATTCATTGAGGCAGCGTAGGAAGCACTGCATTCAACTCAGCGAATTGCGATTTCCACTAAAAATGCGGTGGACGCAAAGTGGGTGATCACTGTATATTTCCTTCTCTCGGTGCTTTATATTTACCTTTCCCTTCTTTAATGTGCCATTAGGGAAAAGCAAAACCCTCATCTAAAACTTGTTCGAAATTATTTTTCATTAGAATTCATTGAGGCAGCGTAGGAAGCACTGCATTCAACTCAGCGAATTGCGATTTCCACTAAAAAATGCGGTGGACGCAAAGTGGGTGATCACTGTATATTTCCCTTCTCTCTGTGCTTTTATATTTACCTTTCCCTTCTTTAATGTGCCATTAGGGAAAAGCAAAACCCTCATCTAAAACTTGTTCGAAATTATTTTTCATTAGAATTCATTGAGGCAGCGTAGGAAGCACTGCATTCAACTCAGCGAATTGCGATTTCCACTAAAAATGCGGTGGACGCAAAGTGGGTGATCACTGTATATTTCCCTTCTCTCTGTGCTTTATATTTACCTTTCCCTTCTTTAATGTGCCATTAGGGAAAGGCAAAACCCTCATCTAAAACTTGTTCGAAATTATTTTTCATTAGAATTCATTGAGGCAGCGTAGGAAGCACTGCATTCAACTCAGCGAATTGCGATTTCCACTAAAATGCGGTGGACGCAAAGTGGGTGATCACTGTATATTTCCTTCTCTCGGTGCTTTATATTTACCTTTCCCTTCTTTAATGTGCCATTAGGGAAAAAAACCCTCATCTAAAACTTGTTCGAAATTATTTTTCATTAGAATTCATTGAGGCAGCGTAGGAAGCACTGCATTCAACTCAGCGAATTGCGATTTCCACTAAAAAATGCGGTGGACGCAAAGTGGGTGATCACTGTATATTTCCTTCTCTCGGTGCTTTATATTTACCTTTCCCTTCTTTAATGTGCCATTAGGGAAAAGCAAAACCCTCATCTAAAACTTGTTCGAAATTATTTTTCATTAGAATTCATTGAGGCAGCGTAGGAAGCACTGCATTCAACTCAGCGAATTGCGATTTCCACTAAAAATGCGGTGGACGCAAAGTGGGTGATCACTGTATATTTCCCTTCTCTCTGTGCTTTATATTTACCTTTCCCTTCTTTAATGTGCCATTAGGGAAAAGCAAAACCCTCATCTAAAACTTGTTCGAAATTATTTTTCATTAGAATTCATTGAGGCAGCGTAGGAAGCACTGCATTCAACTCAGCGAATTGCGATTTCCACTAAAAATGCGGTGGACGCAAAGTGGGTGATCACTGTATATTTCCCTTCTCTCTGTGCTTTATATTTACCTTTCCCTTCTTTAATGTGCCATTAGGGAAAAGGCAAAACCCTCATCTAAAACTTGTTCGAAATTATTTTTCATTAGAATTCATTGAGGCAGCGTAGGAAGCACTGCATTCAACTCAGCGAATTGCGATTTCCACTAAAAATGCGGTGGACGCAAAGTGGGTGATCACTGTATATTTCCCTTCTCTCTGTGCTTTATATTTACCTTTCCTTCTTTAATGTGCCATTAGGGAAAAGCAAAACCCTCATCTAAAACTTGTTCGAAATTATTTTTCATTAGAATTCATTGAGGCAGCGTAGGAAGCACTGCATTCAACTCAGCGAATTGCGATTTCCACTAAAAATGCGGTGGACGCAAAGTGGGTGATCACTGTATATTTCCCTTCTCTCGGTGCTTTATATTTACCTTTCCCTTCTTTAATGTGCCATTAGGGAAAAGCAAAACCCTCATCTAAAACTTGTTCGAAATTATTTTTCATTAGAATTCATTGAGGCAGCGTAGGAAGCACTGCATTCAACTCAGCGAATTGCGATTTCCACTAAAAATGCGGTGGACGCAAAGTGGGTGATCACTGTATATTTCCCTTCTCTCGGTGCTTTATATTTACCTTTCCCTTCTTTAATGTGCCATTAGGGAAAAGCAAAACCCTCATCTAAAACTTGTTCGAAATTATTTTTCATTAGAATTCATTGAGGCAGCGTAGGAAGCACTGCATTCAACTCAGCGAATTGCGATTTCCACTAAAAAATGCGGTGGACGCAAAGTGGGTGATCACTGTATATTTCCCTTCTCTCGGTGCTTTATATTTACCTTTCCTTCTTTAATGTGCCATTAGGGAAAAGCAAAACCCTCATCTAAAACTTGTTCGAAATTATTTTTCATTAGAATTCATTGAGGCAGCGTAGGAAGCACTGCATTCAACTCAGCGAATTGCGATTTCCACTAAAAATGCGGTGGACGCAAAGTGGGTGATCACTGTATATTTCCTTCTCTCTGTGCTTTATATTTACCTTTCCCTTCTTTAATGTGCCATTAGGGAAAGGCAAAACCCTCATCTAAAACTTGTTCGAAATTATTTTTCATTAGAATTCATTGAGGCAGCGTAGGAAGCACTGCATTCAACTCAGCGAATTGCGATTTCCAATAAAAATGCGGTGGACGCAAAGTGGGTGATCACTGTATATTTCCCTTCTCTCGGTGCTTTATATTTACCTTTCCCTTCTTTAATGTGCCATTAGGGAAAAGCAAAACCCTCATCTAAAACTTGTTCGAAATTATTTTTCATTAGAATTCATTGAGGCAGCGTAGGAAGCACTGCATTCAACTCAGCGAATTGAGATTTCCAATAAAAATGCGGTGGACGCAAAGTGGGTGATCACTGTATATTTCCCTTCTCTCTGTGCTTTATATTTACCTTTCCCTTCTTTAATGTGCCATTAGGGAAAGGGAAAACCCTCATCTAAAACTTGTTCGAAATTATTTTTCATTAGAATTCATTGAGGCAGCGTAGGAAGCACTGCATTCAACTCAGCGAATTGCGATTTCCACTAAAAATGCGGTGGACGCAAAGTGGGTGATCACTGTATATTTCCCTTCTCTCTGTGCTTTATATTTACCTTTCCCTTCTTTAATGTGCCATTAGGGAAAGGCAAAACCCTCATCTAAAACTTGTTCGAAATTATTTTTCATTAGAATTCATTGAGGCAGCGTAGAAAGCACTGCATTCAACTCAGCGAATTGCGATTTCCACTAAAAATGCGGTGGACGCAAAGTGGGTGATCACTGTATATTTCCCTTCTCTCGGTGCTTTATATTTACCTTTCCCTTCTTTAATGTGCCATTAGGGAAAGGCAAAACCCTCATCTAAAACTTGTTCGAAATTATTTTTCATTAGAATTCATTGAGGCAGCGTAGGAAGCACTGCATTCAACTCAGCGTATTGCGATTTCCACTAAAAATGCGGTGGACGCAAAGTGGGTGATCACTGTATATTTCCCTTCTCTCGGTGCTTTATATTTACCTTTCCCTTCTTTAATGTGCCATTAGGGAAAAGCAAAACCCTCATCTAAAACTTGTTCGAAATTATTTTTCATTAGAATTCATTGAGGCAGCGTAGGAAGCACTGCATTCAACTCAGCGAATTGCGATTTCCACTAAAAATGCGGTGGACGCAAAGTGGGTGATCACTGTATATTTCCCTTCACTCTGTGACTTATATTTACCTTTCCCTTCTTTAATGTGCCATTAGGGAAAGGCAAAACCCTCATCTAAAACTTGTTCGAAATTGTTTTTCATTAGAATTCATTGAGGCAGCGTAGGTAGCACTGCATTCAACTCAGCGAATTGCGATTTCCAATAAAAATGCGGTGGACGCAAAGTGGGTGATCACTGTATATTTCCCTTCTCTCGGTGCTTTATATTTACCTTTCCTTCTTTAATGTGCCATTAGGGAAAGGCAAAACCCTCATCTAAAACTTGTTCGAAATTATTTTTCATTAGAATTCATTGAGGCAGCGTAGGAAGCACTGCATTCAACTCAGCGAATTGAGATTTCCAATAAAAATGCGGTGGACGCAAAGTGGGTGATCACTGTATATTTCCTTCTCTCTGTGCTTTATATTTACCTTTCCCTTCTTTAATGTGCCATTAGGGAAAGGCAAAACCCTCATCTAAAACTTGTTCGAAATTATTTTTCATTAGAATTCATTGAGGCAGCGTAGGAAGCACTGCATTCAACTCAGCGAATTGCGATTTCCCCCATAAAATGCGGTGGACGCAAAGTGGGTGATCACTGTATATTTCCCTTCTCTCTGTGCTTTATATTTACCTTTCCCTTCTTTAATGTGCCATTAGGAAAAGGCAAAACCCTCATCTAAAACTTGTTCGAAATTATTTTTCATTAGAATTCATTGAGGCAGCGTAGAAAGCACTGCATTCAACTCAGCGAATTGAGATTTCCAATAAAAATGCGGTGGACGCAAAGTGGGTGATCACTGTATATTTCCCTTCTCTCTGTGCTTTATATTTACCTTTCCCTTCTTTAATGTGCCATTAGGGAAAGGAAAAACCCTCATCTAAAACTTGTTCGAAATTATTTTTCATTAGAATTCATTGAGGCAGCGTAGGAAGCACTGCATTCAACTCAGCGAATTGCGATTTCCAATAAAAATGCGGTGGACGCAAAAACTGGGTGATCACTGTATATTTCCCTTCTCTCTGTGCTTTATATTTACCTTTCCCTTCTTTAATGTGCCATTAGGGAAAGGCAAAACCCTCATCTAAAACTTGTTCGAAATTATTTTTCATTAGAATTCATTGAGGCAGCGTAGGAAGCACTGCATTCAACTCAGCGAATTGCGATTTCCACTAAAAAATGCGGTGGACGCAAAGTGGGTGATCACTGTATATTTCCTTCTCTCGGTGCTTTATATTTACCTTTCCCTTCTTTAATGTGCCATTAGGGAAAAGCAAAACCCTCATCTAAAACTTGTTCGAAATTATTTTTCATTAGAATTCATTGAGGCAGCGTAGGAAGCACTGCATTCAACTCAGCAAATTGCGATTTCCACTAAAAATGCGGTGGACGCAAAGTGGGTGATCACTGTATATTTCCCTTCTCTCGGTGCTTTATATTTACCTTTCCCTTCTTTAATGTGCCATTAGGGAAAGGCAAAACCCTCATCTAAAACTTGTTCGAAATTATTTTTCATTAGAATTCATTGAGGCAGCGTAGGAAGCACTGCATTCAACTCAGCAAATTGCGATTTCCAATAAAAATGCGGTGGACGCAAAGTGGGTGATCACTGTATATTTCCCTTCTCTCTGTGCTTTATATTTACCTTTCCTTCTTTAATGTGCCATTAGGGAAAGGCAAAACCCTCATCTAAAACTTGTTCGAAATTATTTTTTCATTAGAATTCATTGAGGCAGCGTAGGAAGCACTGCATTCAACTCAGCAAATTGCGATTTCCACTAAAAATGCGGTGGACGCAAAGTGGGTGATCACTGTATATTTCCCTTCTCTCTGTGCTTTATATTTACCTTTCCTTCTTTAATGTGCCATTAGGAAAGGCAAAACCCTCATCTAAAACTTGTTCGAAATTATTTTCATTAGAATTCATTGAGGCAGCGTAGGAAGCACTGCATTCAACTCAGCGAATTGCGATTTCCAATAAAAATGCGGTGGACGCAAAGTGGGTGATCACTGTATATTTCCCTTCTCTCGGTGCTTTATATTTACCTTTCCCTTCTTTAATGTGCCATTAGGGAAAGGCAAAACCCTCATCTAAAAACTTGTTCGAAATTATTTTTCATTAGAATTCATTGAGGCAGCGTAGGAAGCACTGCATTCAACTCAGCGAATTGCGATTTCCAATAAAAATGCGGTGGACGCAAAGTGGGTGATCACTGTATATTTCCTTCTCTCTTTGCTTTATATTTACCTTTCCCTTCTTTAATGTGCCATTAGGGAAAGGCAAAACCCTCATCTAAAACTTGTTCGAAATTATTTTTCATTAGAATTCATTGAGGCAGCGTAGGAAGCACTGCATTCAACTCAGCGAATTGCGATTTCCAATAAAAATGCGGTGGACGCAAAGTGGGTGATCACTGTATATTTCCTTTTCTCTGTGCTTTATATTTACCTTTCCCTTCTTTAATGTGCCATTAGGGAAAGGCAAAACCCTCATCTAAAACTTGTTCGAAATTATTTTTCATTAGAATTCATTGAGGCAGCGTAGGAAGCACTGCATTCAACTCAGCGAATTGCGATTTCCAATAAAAATGCGCTGGACGCAAAGTGGGTGATCACTGTATATTTCCCTTCTCTCTTTGCTTTATATTTACCTTTCCCTTCTTTAATGTGCCATTAGGGAAAGGCAAAACCCTCATCTAAAACCTGTTCGAAATTATTTTTCATTAGAATTCATTGAGGCAGCGTAGGAAGCACTGCATTCAACTCAGCGAATTGCGATTTCCAATAAAAATGCGGTGGACGCAAAGTGGGTGATCACTGTATATTTCCCTTCTCTCTGTGCTTTATATTTACCTTTCCTTTCTTTAATGTGCCATTAGGGAAAGGCAAAACCCTCATCTAAAACTTGTTCGAAATTATTTTTCATTAGAATTCATTGAGGCAGCGTAGGAAGCACTGCATTCAACTCAGCGAATTGCGATTTCCAATAAAAATGCGGTGGACGCAAAGTGGGTGATCACTGTATATTTCCCTTCTCTCTGTGCTTTATATTTACCTTTCCCTTCTTTAATGTGCCATTAGGGAAAGGCAAAACCCTCATCTAAAACTTGTTCGAAATTATTTTTCATTAGAATTCATTGAGGCAGCGTAGGAAGCACTGCATTCAACTCAGCGAATTGCGATTTCCAATAAAAATGCGGTGGACGCAAAGTGGGTGATCACTGTATATTTCCCTTCTCTCTGTGCTTTATATTTACCTTTCCCTTCTTTAATGTGCCATTAGGGAAAGGCAAAACCCTCATCTAAAACTTGTTCGAAATTATTTTCATTAGAATTCATTGAGGCAGCGTAGGAAGCACTGCATTCAACTCAGCGAATTGCGATTTCCAATAAAAATGCGGTGGACGCAAAGTGGGTGATCACTGTATATTTCCCTTCTCTCGGTGCTTTATATTTACCTTTCCTTCTTTAATGTGCCATTAGGGAAAGGCAAAACCCTCATCTAAAACTTGTTCGAAATTATTTTTCATTAGAATTCATTGAGGCAGCGTAGGAAGCACTGCATTCAACTCAGCGAATTGCGATTTCCAATAAAAAATGCGGTGGACGCAAAGTGGGTGATCACTGTATATTTCCCTTCTCTCTGTGCTTTATATTTACCTTTCCTTCTTTAATGTGCCATTAGGGAAAAGCAAAACCCTCATCTAAAACTTGTTCGAAATTATTTTTCATTAGAATTCATTGAGGCAGCGTAGGAAGCACTGCATTCAACTCAGCGAATTGCGATTTCCAATAAAAATGCGGTGGACGCAAAGTGGGTGATCACTGTATATTTCCCTTCTCTCTCTGTGCTTTATATTTACCTTTCCCTTCTTTAATGTGCCATTAGGGAAAGGCAAAACCCTCATCTAAAACTTGTTCGAAATTATTTTTCATTAGAATTCATTGAGGCAGCGTAGGAAGCACTGCATTCAACTCAGCGAATTGCGATTTCCAATAAAAATGCGGTGGACGCAAAGTGGGTGATCACTGTATATTTCCCTTCTCTCTGTGCTTTATATTTACCTTTCCCTTCTTTAATGTGCCATTAGGGAAAGGCAAAACCCTCATCTAAAACTTGTTCGAAATTATTTTTCATTAGAATTCATTGAGGCAGCGTAGGAAGCACTGCATTCAACTCAGCGAATTGCGATTTCCAATAAAAAATGCGGTGGACGCAAAGTGGGTGATCACTGTATATTTCCCTTCTCTCTGTGCTTTATATTTACCTTTCCCTTCTTTAATGTGCCATTAGGGAAAGGCAAAACCCTCATCTAAAACTTGTTCGAAATTATTTTTCATTAGAATTCATTGAGGCAGCGTAGGAAGCACTGCATTCAACTCAGCGAATTGAGATTTCCAATAAAAATGCGGTGGACGCAAAGTGGGTGATCACTGTATATTTCCCTTCTCTCTGTGCTTTATATTTACCTTTCCTTCTTTAATGTGCCATTAGGGAAAGGCAAAACCCTCATCTAAAACTTGTTCGAAATTATTTTTCATTAGAATTCATTGAGGCAGCGTAGGAAGCACTGCATTCAACTCAGCGAATTGCGATTTCCAATAAAAATGCGGTGGACGCAAAGTGGGTGATCACTGTATATTTCCCTTCTCTCGGTGCTTTATATTTACCTTTCCCTTCTTTAATGTGCCATTAGGAAAAGGCAAAACCCTCATCTAAAACTTGTTCGAAATTATTTTTCATTAGAATTCATTGAGGCAGCGTAGAAAGCACTGCATTCAACTCAGCGAATTGAGATTTCCAATAAAAATGCGGTGGACGCAAAGTGGGTGATCACTGTATATTTCCCTTCTCTCTGTGCTTTTATATTTACCTTTCCTTCTTTAATGTGCCATTAGGGAAAGGGAAAACCCTCATCTAAAACTTGTTCGAAATTATTTTTCATTAGAATTCATTGAGGCAGCGTAGGAAGCACTGCATTCAACTCAGCGAAATTGCGATTTCAAATAAAAAATGCGGTGGACGCAAAGTGGGTGATCACTGTATATTTCCCTTCTCTCTGTGCTTTATATTTACCTTTCCCTTCTTTAATGTGCCATTAGGGAAAGGCAAAACCCTCATCTAAAACTTGTTCGAAATTATTTTTCATTAGAATTCATTGAGGCAGCGTAGGAAGCACTGCATTCAACTCAGCGAATTGCGATTTCCAATAAAAATGCGGTGGACGCAAAGTGGGTGATCACTGTATATTTCCCTTCTCTCTGTGCTTTATATTTACCTTTCCTTTCTTTAATGTGCCATTAGGGAAAGGCAAAACCCTCATCTAAAACTTGTTCGAAATTATTTTTCATTAGAATTCATTGAGGCAGCGTAAGAAGCACTGCATTCAACTCAGCGAATTGCGATTTCCAATAAAAATGCGGTGGACGCAAAGTGGGTGATCACTGTATATTTCCCTTCTCTCTGTGCTTTATATTTACCTTTCCCTTCTTTAATGTGCCATTAGGGAAAGGCAAAACCCTCATCTAAAACTTGTTCGAAATTATTTTTCATTAGAATTCATTGAGGCAGCGTAGGAAGCACTGCATTCAACTCAGCGAATTGCGATTTCCAATAAAAATGCGGTGGACGCAAAGTGGGTGATCACTGTATATTTCCCTTCTCTCGGTGCTTTATATTTACCTTTCCTTCTTTAATGTGCCATTAGGGAAAGGCAAAACCCTCATCTAAAACTTGTTCGAAATTATTTTTCATTAGAATTCATTGAGGCAGCGTAGGAAGCACTGCATTCAACTCAGCGAATTGCGATTTCCAATAAAAATGCGGTGGACGCAAAGTGGGTGATCACTGTATATTTCCCTTCTCTCTGTGCTTTATATTTACCTTTCCCTTCTTTAATGTGCCATTAGGGAAAGGCAAAACCCTCATCTAAAACTTGTTCGAAATTATTTTTCATTAGAATTCATTGAGGCAGCGTAGGAAGCACTGCATTCAACTCAGCGAATTGCGATTTCCAATAAAAAATGCGCTGGACGCAAAGTGGGTGATCACTGTATATTTCCCTTCTCTCTTTGCTTTATATTTACCTTTCCCTTCTTTAATGTGCCATTAGGGAAAGGCAAAACCCTCATCTAAAACTTGTTCGAAATTATTTTTCATTAGAATTCATTGAGGCAGCGTAGGAAGCACTGCATTCAACTCAGCGAATTGCGATTTCCAATAAAAATGCGCTGGACGCAAAGTGGTGATCACTGTATATTTCCCTTCTCTCGGTGCTTTATATTTACCTTTCCTTTCTTTAATGTGCCATTAGGGAAAGGCAAAACCCTCATCTAAAACTTGTTCGAAATTATTTTTCATTAGAATTCATTGAGGCAGCGTAGGAAGCACTGCATTCAACTCAGCGAATTGCGATTTCCAATAAAAATGCGCTGGACGCAAAGTGGGTGATCACTGTATATTTCCTTCTCTCTGTGCTTTATAAAAATGTGCCATTAGGGAAAGGCAAAACCTCATCTAAAACTTGTTCGAAATTATTTTTCATTAGAATTCATTGAGGCAGCGTAGGAAGCACTGCATTCAACTCAGCGAATTGCGATTTCCAATAAAAATGCGGTGGACGCAAAGTGGGTGATCACTTATATTTCCCTTCTCTCTGTGCTTTATATTTACCTTTCCTTCTTTAATGTGCCATTAGGGAAAGGCAAAACCCTCATCTAAAACTTGTTCGAAATTATTTTTCATTAGAATTCATTGAGGCAGCGTAGGAAGCACTGCATTCAACTCAGCGAATTGCGATTTCCAATAAAAATGCGCTGGACGCAAAGTGGGTGATCACTGTATATTTCCCTTCTCTCTTTGCTTTATATTTACCTTTCCTTCTTTAATGTGCCATTAGGGAAAGGCAAAACCCTCATCTAAAACTTGTTCGAAAATATTTTTCATTAGAATTCATTGAGGCAGCGTAGGAAGCACTGCATTCAACTCAGCGAATTGCGATTTCCAAAAAAAATGCGGTGGACGCAAAGTGGGTGATCACTGTATATTTCCCTTCTCTCTGTGCTTTATATTTACCTTTCCCTTCTTTAATGTGCCATTAGGGAAAGGCAAAACCATCATCTAAAACTTGTTCGAAATTATTTTTCATTAGAATTCATTGAGGCAGCGTAGGAAGCACTGCATTCAACTCAGCGAATTGCGATTTCCAATAAAAATGCAGTGGACGCAAAGTGGGTGATCACTGTATATTTCCCTTCTCTCTGTGCTTTATATTTACCTTTCCCTTCTTTAATGTGCCATTAGTGAATGTCAAAACCCTCATCTAAAATTTGTTCGAAATTATTTTTCATTAGAATTCATTGAGGCAGCGTAGGAAGCACTGCATTCAACTCAGCGAATTGCGATTTCCAATAAAAATGCGGTGGACGCAAAGTGGGTGATCACTGTATATTTCCCTTCTCTCTGTGCTTTATATTTACCTTTCCCTTCTTTAATGTGCCATTAGTGAATGTCAAAACCCTCATCTAAAATTTGTTCGAAATTATTTTTCATTAGAATTCATTGAGGCAGCGTAGGAAGCACTGCATTCCACTCAGCGAATTGCGATTTCCAATAAAAATGCAGTGGACGCAAAGTGGGTGATCACTGTATATTTCCCTTCTCTCTGTGCTTTATATTTACCTTTCCTTCTTTAATGTGCCATTAGTGAATGTCAAAACCCTCATCTAAAATTTGTTCGAAATTATTTTTCATTAGAATTCATTGAGGCAGCGTAGGAAGCACTGCATTCAACTCAGCGAATTGCGATTTCCAATAAAAATGCGGTGGACGCAAAGTGGGTGATCACTGTATATTTCCCTTCTCTCGATGATTTATATTTACTTTTCCCTACTTTAATGTGCCATTAGGGAAAGGCAAAACGCTCATCTAATACTTGTTCGAAATTATTTTTCGTTAGAATTCATTGAGGCAGCTTAGGAAGGACTGAATCCAACTCAGCGAATTGAGATTTCAAATAAAAATGCGGTGGACGCAAAGTGGGTGATCACTGTATATATCCCTTCTCTCGGTGCTTTATATTTACCTTTCCCTTCTTTAATATGCCATTAGGGAAAGGCAAAACGCTCATCTAAAACTTGTTCGAAATTATTTTTCATTAGAATTCATTGAGGCAGCGTAGGAAGCACTGCATTCAACTCAGCGAATTGCGATTTCAAATAAAAATGCGGTGGACGCAAAGTGGGTGATCACTGTATATATCCCTTCTCTCTGTGCTTTATATTTACCTTTCCCTTCTTTAATGTGCCATTAGGGAAAGGCAAAACCCTCATCTAAAACTTGTTCGAAATTATTTTTCATTAGAATTCATTGAGGCAGCGTAGGAAGCACTGCATTCAACTCAGCGAATTGCGATTTCCAATAAAAAATGCGGTGGACGCAAAGTGGATGATCACTGTATATTTCCCTTCTCTCGGTGATTTATATTTACCTTTCCCTTCTTTAATGTGCCATTAGGGAAAGGCAAAACCCTCATCTAAAATATGTTCGAAATTATTTTTCATTAGAATTCATTGAGGCAGCGTAGGAAGCACTGCATTCAACTCAGCGAATTGCGATTTCCAATAAAAATGCGGTGGACGCAAAGTGGGTGATCACTGTATATTTCCCTTCTCTCGATGATTTATATTTACTTTTCCTTCTTTAATGTGCCATTAGGGAAAGGCAAAACGCTCATCTAAAACTTGTTCGAAATTATTTTTCGTTAGAATTCATTGAGGCAGCGTAGGAAGGACTGAATTCAACTCAGCGAATTGAGATTTCAAATAAAAATGCGGTGGACGCAAAGTGGGTGATCACTGTATATATCCCTTCTCTCGGTGCTTTATATTTACCTTTCCTTCTTTAATATGCCATTAGGGAAAGGCAAAACGCTCATCTAAAACTTGTTCGAAATTATTTTTCATTAGAATTCATTGAGGCAGCGTAGGAAGCACTGCATTCAACTCAGCGAATTGCGATTTCCAATAAAAATGCGGTGGACGCAAAGTGGATGATCACTGTATATTTCCCTCTCTCGATGATTTATATTTACCTTTCCCTTCTTTAATGTGCCATTAGGGAAAGGCAAAACCCTCATCTAAAACTTGTTCGAAATTATTTTTCATTAGAATTCATTGAGGCAGCGTAGGAAGGACTGCATTCAACTCAGCGAATTGCGATTTCAAATAAAAATGCGGTGGACGCAAAGTGGGTGATCACTGTATATTTCCCTTCTCTCGGTGCTTTATATTTACCTTTCCCTTCTTTAATGTGCCATTAGGGAAAGGCAAAACCCTCATCTAAAACTTGTTCGAAAATTATTTTTCATTAGAATTCATTGAGGCAGCGTAGGAAGCACTGCATTCAACTCAGCGAATTGCGATTTCCAATAAAAATGCGGTGGACGCAAAGTGGGTGATCACTGTATATTTCCCTTCTCTCTGTGCTTTATATTTACCTTTCCCTTCTTTAATGTGCCATTAGGGAAAGGCAAAACCCTCATCTAAAACTTGTTCGAAATTATTTTTCATTAGAATTCATTGAGGCAGCGTAGGAACACTGCATTCAACTCAGCGAATTGCGATTTCCAATAAAAATGCGGTGGACGCAAAGTGGGTGATCACTGTATATTTCCCTTCTCTCTGTGCTTTATATTTACCTTTCCTTCTTTAATGTGCCATTAGGGAAAGGCAAAACCCTCATCTAAAACTTGTTCGAAATTATTTTCATTAGAATTCATTGAGGCAGCGTAGGAACCACTGCATTCAACTCAGCGAATTGCGATTTCCAATAAAAATGCGGTGGACGCAAAGTGGGTGATCACTGTATATTTCCCTTCTCTCTGTGATTTATATTTACCTTTCCTTCTTTAATGTGCCATTAGGGAAAGGCAAAACCCTCATCTAAAACTTGTTCGAAATTATTTTTCATTAGAATTCATTGAGGCAGCGTAGGAAGGACTGCATTCAACTCAGCGAATTGCGATTTCCAATAAAAATGCGGTGGACGCAAAGTGGGTGATCACTGTATATATCCCTTCTCTCGGTGCTTTATATTTACCTTTCCCTTCTTTAATGTGCCATTAGGGAAAGGCAAAACCCTCATCTAAAACTTGTTCGAAATTATTTTTCATTAGAATTCATTGAGGCAGCGTAGGAAGCACTGCATTCAACTCAGCGAATTGCGATTTCCAATAAAAATGCGGTGGACGCAAAGTGGGTGATCACTGTATATATCCCTTCTCTCTGTGCTTTATATTTACCTTTCCCTTCTTTAATGTGCCATTAGGGAAAGGCAAAACCCTCATCTAAAACTTGTTCGAAATTATTTTTCATTAGAATTCATTGAGGCAGCGTAGGAACCACTGCATTCAACTCAGCGAATTGCGATTTCAATAAAAATGCGGTGGACGCAAAGTGGGTGATCACTGTATATATCCCTTCTCTCTGTGCTTTATATTTACCTTTCCCTTCTTTAATGTGCCATTAGGGAAAGGCAAAACCCTCATCTAAAACTTGTTCGAAATTATTTTTCATTAGAATTCATTGAGGCAGCGTAGGAACCACTGCATTCAACTCAGCGAATTGCGATTTCAATAAAAATGCGGTGGACGCAAAGTGGGTGATCACTGTATATATCCCTTCTCTCTGTGCTTTATATTTACCTTTCCCTTCTTTAATGTGCCATTAGGAAAGGCAAAACCCTCATCTAAAACTTGTTCGAAATTATTTTTCATTAGAATTCATTGAGGCAGCGTAGGAACCACTGCATTCAACTCAGCGAATTGCGATTTCCAATAAAAAATGCGGTGGACGCAAAGTGGGTGATCACTGTATATATCCCTTCTCTCTGTGATTTATATTTACCTTTCCTTCTTTAATGTGCCATTAGGGAAAGGCAAAACCCTCATCTAAAACTTGTTCGAAATTATTTTTCATTAGAATTCATTGAGGCAGCGTAGGAAGCACTGCATTCAACTCAGCGAATTGCGATTTCCAATAAAAATGCGGTGGACGCAAAGTGGGTGATCACTGTATATTTCCCTTCTCTCGTTGCTTTATATTTACCTTTCCCTTCTTTAATGTGCCATTAGGGAAAGGCAAAACCCTCATCTAAAACTTGTTCGAAATTATTTTTCATTAGAATTCATTGAGGCAGCGTAGGAAGCACTGCATTCAACTCAGCGAATTGCGATTTCCAATAAAAATGCGGTGGACGCAAAGTGGGTGATCACTGTATATTTCCCTTCTCTCTGTGCTTTATATTTACCTTTCCCTTCTTTAATGTGCCATTAGGGAAAGGCAAAACCCTCATCTAAAACTTGTTCGAAATTATTTTTCATTAGAATTCATTGAGGCAGCGTAGGAAGCACTGCATTCAACTCAGCGAATTGCGATTTCCAATAAAAATGCGGTGGACGCAAAGTGGGTGATCACTGTATATTTCCCTTCTCTCGGTGCTTTATATTTACCTTTCCCTTCTTTAATGTGCCATTAGGGAAAGGCAAAACCCTCATCTAAAACTTGTTCGAAATTATTTTTCATTAGAATTCATTGAGGCAGCGTAGGAAGCACTGCATTCAACTCAGCGAATTGCGATTTCCAATAAAAATGCGGTGGACGCAAAGTGGGTGATCACTGTATATTTCCCTTCTCTCTGTGCTTTATATTTACCTTTCCCTTCTTTAATGTGCCATTAGGGAAAGGCAAAACCTCATCTAAAACTTGTTCGAAATTATTTTTCATTAGAATTCATTGAGGCAGCGTAGGAAGCACTGCATTCAACTCAGCGAATTGCGATTTCAATAAAAATGCGGTGGACGCAAAGTGGGTGATCACTGTATATTTCCCTTCTCTCTGTGATTTATATTTACCTTTCCCTTCTTTAATGTGCCATTAGGGAAAGGCAAAACCCTCATCTAAAACTTGTTCGAAATTATTTTTCATTAGAATTCATTGAGGCAGCGTAGGAAGCACTGCATTCAACTCAGCGAATTGCGATTTCCAATAAAAATGCGGTGGACGCAAAGTGGGTGATCACTGTATATTTCCCTTCTCTCGGTGATTTATATTTACCTTTCCCTTCTTTAATGTGCCATTAGGGAAAGGCAAAACCCTCATCTAAAACTTGTTCGAAATTATTTTTCATTAGAATTCATTGAGGCAGCGTAGGAAGCACTGCATTCAACTCAGCGAATTGCGATTTCCAATAAAAATGCGGTGGACGCAAAGTGGGTGATCACTGTATATTTCCCTTCTCTCGGTGATTTATATTTACCTTTCCCTTCTTTAATGTGCCATTAGGGAAAGGCAAAACCCTCATCTAAAACTTGTTCGAAATTATTTTTCATTAGAATTCATTGAGGCAGCGTAGGAAGCACTGCATTCAACTCAGCGAATTGCGATTTCCAATAAAAATGCGGTGGACGCAAAGTGGGTGATCACTGTATATTTCCCTTCTCTCGGTGCTTTATATTTACCTTTCCCTTCTTTAATGTGCCATTAGGGAAAGGCAAAACCCTCATCTAAAACTTGTTCGAAATTATTTTTCATTAGAATTCATTGAGGCAGCGTAGGAAGCACTGCATTCAACTCAGCGAATTGCGATTTCCAATAAAATGCGGTGGACGCAAAGTGGGTGATCACTGTATATTTCCCTTCTCTCGGTGCTTTATATTTTCCTGTCCTTCTTTAATGTGCCATTAGGGAAAGGCAAAACCCTCATCTAAAACTTGTTCGAAATTATTTTCATTAGAATTCATTGAGGCAGCGTAGGAAGCACTGAATTCAACTCAGCGAATTGCGATTTCCAATAAAAATGCGGTGGACGCAAAGTGGGTGATCACTGTATATTTCCCTTCTCTCGGTGCTTTATATTTACCTTTCCCTTCTTTAATGTGCCATTAGGGAAAGGCAAAACCCTCATCTAAAACTTGTTCGAAATTATTTTTCATTAGAATTCATTGAGGCAGCGTAGGAAGCACTGCATTCAACTCAGCGAATTGCGATTTCCAATAAAAATGCGGTGGACGCAAAGTGGGTGATCACTGTATATTTCCCTTCTCTCGGTGCTTTATATTTACCTTTCCCTTCTTTAATGTGCCATTAGGGAAAGGCAAAACCCTCATCTAAAACTTGTTCGAAATTATTTTTCATTAGAATTCATTGAGGCAGCGTAGGAAGGACTGAATTCAACTCAGCGAATTGCGATTTCCAATAAAAATGCGGTGGACGCAAAGTGGGTGATCACTGTATATTTCCCTTCTCTCGGTGCTTTATATTTACCTTTCCCTTCTTTAATGTGCCATTAGGGAAAGGCAAAACCCTCATCTAAAACTTGTTCGAAATTATTTTTCATTAGAATTCATTGAGGCAGCGTAGGAAGCACTGAATTCAACTCAGCGAATTGCGATTTCCAATAAAAATGCGGTGGACGCAAAGTGGGTGATCACTGTATATTTCCCTTCTCTCGGTGATTTATATTTACCTTTTCCCTTCTTTAATGTGCCATTAGGGAAAGGCAAAACCCTCATCTAAAACTTGTTCGAAATTATTTTTCATTAGAATTCATTGAGGCAGCGTAGGAAGCACTGAATTCAACTCAGCGAATTGCGATTTCCAATAAAAATGCGGTGGACGCAAAGTGGGTGATCACTGTATATTTCCCTTCTCTCGGTGCTTTATATTTACCTTTCCCTTCTTTAATGTGCCATTAGGGAAAGGCAAAACCCTCATCTAAAACTTGTTCGAAATTATTTTTCATTAGAATTCATTGAGGCAGCGTAGGAAGCACTGAATTCAACTCAGCGAATTGCGATTTCCAATAAAAATGCGGTGGACGCAAAGTGGGTGATCACTGTATATTTCCCTTCTCTCGGTGCTTTATATTTACCTTTCCCTTCTTTAATGTGCCATTAGGGAAAGGCAAAACCCTCATCTAAAACTTGTTCGAAATTATTTTTCATTAGAATTCATTGAGGCAGCGTAGGAAGCACTGAATTCAACTCAGCGAATTGCGATTTCCAATAAAAATGCGGTGGACGCAAAGTGGGTGATCACTGTATATTTCCCTTCTCTCGGTGCTTTATATTTACCTTTCCCTTCTTTAATGTGCCATTAGGGAAAGGCAAAACCCTCATCTAAAACTTGTTCGAAATTATTTTTCATTAGAATTCATTGAGGCAGCGTAGGAAGCACTGAATTCAACTCAGCGAATTGCGATTTCCACTAAAAATGCGGTGGACGCAAAGTGGGTGATCACTGTATATTTCCCTTCTCTCGGTGCTTTATATTTACCTTTCCTTCTTTAATGTGCCATTAGGAAAGGCAAAACCCTCATCTCAAACTTGTTCGAAATTATTTTTTCATTAGAATTCATTGAGGCAGCGTAGGAAGCACTGAATTCAACTCAGCGAATTGCGATTTCCACGAAAAATGCGGTGGACGCAAAGTGGGTGATCACTGTATATTTCCCTTCTCTCGGTGCTTTATATTTACCTTTCCCTTCTTTAATGTGCCATTAGTGAAAGGCAAAACCCTCATCTCAAACTTGTTCGAAATTATTTTTCATTAGAATTCATTGAGGCAGCGTAGGAAGCACTGAATTCAACTCAGCGAATTGCGATTTCCACGAAAAATGCGGTGGACGCAAAGTGGGTGATCACTGTATATTTCCTTCTCTCGGTGCTTTATATTTACCTTTCCCTTCTTTAATGTGCCATTAGTGAAAGGCAAAATCCCTCATCTAAAACTTGTTCGAAATTATTTTTCATTAGAATTCATTGAGGCAGCGTAGGAAGCACTGAATTCAACTCAGCGAATTGCGATTTCCACTAAAAATGCGGTGGACGCAAAGTGGGTGATCACTGTATATTTCCCTTCTCTCGGTGCTTTATATTTACCTTTCCCTTCTTTAATGTGCCATTAGTGAAAGGCAAAACCCTCATCTAAAACTTGTTCGAAATTATTTTTCATTAGAATTCATTGAGGCAGCGTAGGAAGCACTGAATTCAACTCAGCGAATTGCGATTTCCACTAAAAATGCGGTGGACGCAAAGTGGGTGATCACTGTATATTTCCCTTCTCTCGGTGCTTTATATTTACCTTTCCCTTCTTTAATGTGCCATTAGTGAAAGGCAAAACCCTCATCTAAAACTTGTTCGAAATTATTTTTCATTAGAATTCATTGAGGCAGCGTAGGAAGCACTGAATTCAACTCAGCGAATTGCGATTTCCACGAAAAATGCGGTGGACGCAAAGTGGGTGATCACTGTATATTTCCCTTCTCTCGGTGCTTTTATATTTACCTTTCCTTCTTTAATGTGCCATTAGGGAAAGGCAAAACCCTCATCTAAAACTTGTTCGAAATTATTTTTCATTAGAATTCATTGAGGCAGCGTAGGAAGCACTGAATTCAACTCAGCGAATTGCGATTTCCACTAAAAATGCGGTGGACGCAAAGTGGGTGATCACTGTATATTTCCCTTCTCTCGGTGCTTTATATTTACCTTTCCCTTCTTTAATGTGCCATTAGGAAAGGCAAAACCCTCATCTAAAACTTGTTCGAAATTATTTTTCATTAGAATTCATTGAGGCAGCGTAGGAAGCACTGAATTCAACTCAGCGAATTGCGATTTCCAATAAAAATGCGGTGGACGCAAAGTGGGTGATCACTGTATATTTCCCTTCTCTCGGTGCTTTATATTTACCTTTCCCTTCTTTAATGTGCCATTAGGAAAGGCAAAACCCTCATCTAAAACTTGTTCGAAATTATTTTCATTAGAATTCATTGAGGCAGCGTAGGAAGCACTGAATTCAACTCAGCGAATTGCGATTTCCACGAAAAATGCGGTGGACGCAAAGTGGGTGATCACTGTATATTTCCTTCTCTCGGTGCTTTATATTTACCTTTCCCTTCTTTAATGTGCCATTAGGGAAAGGCAAAACCCTCATCTAAAACTTGTTCGAAATTATTTTTCATTAGAATTCATTGAGGCAGCGTAGGAAGCACTGAATTCAACTCAGCGAATTGCGATTTCCACGAAAAATGCGGTGGACGCAAAGTGGGTGATCACTGTATATTTCCCTTCTCTCGGTGCTTTATATTTACCTTTCCCTTCTTTAATGTGCCATTAGTGAAAGGCAAAACCCTCATCTAAAACTTGTTCGAAATTATTTTTCATTAGAATTCATTGAGGCAGCGTAGGAAGCACTGAATTCAACTCAGCGAATTGCGATTTCCAATAAAAATGCGGTGGACGCAAAGTGGGTGATCACTGTATATTTCCCTTCTCTCGGTGCTTTATATTTACCTTTCCCTTCTTTAATGTGCCATTAGGGAAAGGCAAAACCCTCATCTAAAACTTGTTCGAAATTATTTTTCATTAGAATTCATTGAGGCAGCGTAGGAAGCACTGCATTCAACTCAGCGAATTGCGATTTCCACGAAAAATGCGGTGGACGCAAAGTGGGTGATCACTGTATATTTCCCTTCTCTCGGTGCTTTATATTTACCTTTCCCTTCTTTAATGTGCCATTAGTGAAAGGCAAAACCCTCATCTAAAACTTGTTCGAAATTATTTTTCATTAGAATTCATTGAGGCAGCGTAGGAAGCACTGAATTCAACTCAGCGAATTGCGATTTCCACGAAAAATGCGGTGGACGCAAAGTGGGTGATCACTGTATATTTCCCTTCTCTCGGTGCTTTATATTTACCTTTCCCTTCTTTAATGTGCCATTAGGAAAGGCAAAACCCTCATCTAAAACTTGTTCGAAATTATTTTTCATTAGAATTCATTGAGGCAGCGTAGGAAGCACTGAATTCAACTCAGCGAATTGCGATTTCCAATAAAAATGCGGTGGACGCAAAGTGGGTGATCACTGTATATTTCCTTCTCTCGGTGCTTTATATTTACCTTTCCTTCTTTAATGTGCCATTAGGGAAAGGCAAAACCCTCATCTAAAACTTGTTCGAAATTATTTTCATTAGAATTCATTGAGGCAGCGTAGGAAGCACTGAATTCAACTCAGCGAATTGCGATTTCCAATAAAAATGCGGTGGACGCAAAGTGGGTGATCACTGTATATTTCCCTTCTCTCGGTGCTTTATATTTACCTTTCCCTTCTTTAATGTGCCATTAGGGAAAGGCAAAACCCTCATCTCAAACTTGTTCGAAATTATTTTTCATTAGAATTCATTGAGGCAGCGTAGGAAGCACTGAATTCAACTCAGCGAATTGCGATTTCCACTAAAAATGCGGTGGACGCAAAGTGGGTGATCACTGTATATTTCCTTCTCTCGGTGCTTTATATTTACCTTTCTCTTCTTTAATGTGCCATTAGGGAAAGGCAAAACCCTCATCTAAAACTTGTTCGAAATTATTTTTCATTAGAATTCATTGAGGCAGCGTAGGAAGCACTGAATTCAACTCAGCGAATTGCGATTTCCAATAAAAATGCGATGGACGCAAAGTGGGTGATCACTGTATATTTCCCTTCTCTCTGTGCTTTATATTTACCTTTCCCTTCTTTAATGTGCCATTAGGGAAAGGCAAAACCCTCATCTAAAACTTGTTCGAAATTATTTTTCATTAGAATTCATTGAGGCAGCGTAGGAAGCACTGAATACAACTCAGCGAATTGCGATTTCCACGAAAAAATGCGGTGGACGCAAAGTGGGTGATCACTGTATATTTCCCTTCTCTCGGTGCTTTATATTTACCTTTCCCTTCTTTAATGTGCCATTAGTGAAAGGCAAATCCCTCATCTCAAACTTGTTCGAAATTATTTTTCATTAGAATTCATTGAGGCAGCGTAGGAAGCACTGAATACAACTCAGCGAATTGCGATTTCCACGAAAAATGCGGTGGACGCAAAGTGGGTGATCACTGTATATTTCCCTTCTCTCGGTGCTTTATATTTACCTTTCCTTCTTTAATGTGCCATTAGTGAAAGGCAAATCCCTCATCTCAAACTTGTTCGAAATTATTTTTCATTAGAATTCATTGAGGCAGCGTAGGAAGCACTGAATACAACTCAGCGAATTGCGATTTCCACGAAAAATGCGGTGGACGCAAAGTGGGTGATCACTGTATATTTCCCTTCTCTCTGTGCTTTATATTTACCTTTCCTTCTTTAATGTGCCATTAGTGAAAGGCAAATCCCTCATCTCAAACTTGTTCGAAATTATTTTTCATTAGAATTCATTGAGGCAGCGTAGGAAGCACTGAATACAACTCAGCGAATTGCGATTTCCACGAAAAATGCGGTGGACGCAAAGTGGGTGATCACTGTATATTTCCCTTCTCTCGGTGCTTTATATTTACCTTTCCCTTCTTTAATGTGCCATTAGTGAAAGGCAAATCCCTCATCTCAAACTTGTTCGAAATTATTTTTTCATTAGAATTCATTGAGGCAGCGTAGGAAGCACTGAATACAACTCAGCGAATTGCGATTTCCACGAAAAATGCGGTGGACGCAAAGTGGGTGATCACTGTATATTTCCTTCTCTCTGTGCTTTATATTTACCTTTCCTTCTTTAATGTGCCATTAGTGAAAGGCAAATCCCTCATCTCAAACTTGTTCGAAATTATTTTTCATTAGAATTCATTGAGGCAGCGTAGGAAGCACTGAATACAACTCAGCGAATTGCGATTTCCACGAAAAATGCGGTGGACGCAAAGTGGGTGATCACTGTATATTTCCCTTCTCTCGGTGCTTTATATTTACCTTTCCTTCTTTTTAATGTGCCATTAGTGAAAAGGCAAATCCCTCATCTCAAACTTGTTCGAAATTATTTTCATTAGAATTCATTGAGGCAGCGTAGGAAGCACTGAATACAACTCAGCGAATTGCGATTTCCACGAAAAATGCGGTGGACGCAAAGTGGGTGATCACTGTATATTTCCCTTCTCTCGGTGCTTTATATTTACCTTTCCCTTCTTTAATGTGCCATTAGTGAAAGGCAAAACCCTCATCTCAAACTTGTTCGAAATTATTTTTCATTAGAATTCATTGAGGCAGCGTAGGAAGCACTGAATACAACTCAGCGAATTGCGATTTCCACGAAAAAATGCGGTGGACGCAAAGTGGGTGATCACTGTATATTTCCCTTCTCTCGGTGCTTTATATTTACCTTTCCCTTCTTTAATGTGCCATTAGTGAAAGGCAAATCCCTCATCTCAAACTTGTTCGAAATTATTTTTTCGAAATTATTTTTCATTAGAATTCATTGAGGCAGCGTAGGAAGCACTGAATACAACTCAGCGAATTGCGATTTCCACGAAAAATGCGGTGGACGCAAAGTGGGTGATCACTGTATATTTCCCTTCTCTCGGTGCTTTATATTTACCTTTCCTTCTTTAATGTGCCATTAGTGAAAGGCAAATCCCTCATCTCAAACTTGTTCGAAATTATTTTTCATTAGAATTCATTGAGGCAGCGTAGGAAGCACTGAATACAACTCAGCGAATTGCGATTTCCACGAAAAATGCGGTGGACGCAAAGTGGGTGATCACTGTATATTTCCCTTCTCTCGGTGCTTTATATTTACCTTTCCCTTCTTTAATGTGCCATTAGTGAAAGGCAAAACCCTCATCTCAAACTTGTTCGAAATTATTTTTCATTAGAATTCATTGAGGCAGCGTAGGAAGCACTGAATACAACTCAGCGAATTGCGATTTCCACGAAAAATGCGGTGGACGCAAAGTGGGTGATCACTGTATATTTCCCTTCTCTCGGTGCTTTTTATATATTTACCTTTCCTTCTTTAATGTGCCATTAGTGAAAGGCAAATCCTCATCTCAAACTTGTTCGAAATTATTTTTCATTAGAATTCATTGAGGCAGCGTAGGAAGCACTGAATACAACTCAGCGAATTGCGATTTCCACGAAAAATGCGGTGGACGCAAAGTGGGTGATCACTGTATATTTCCCTTCTCTCGGTGCTTTATATTTACCTTTCCCTTCTTTAATGTGCCATTAGTGAAAGGCAAATCCCTCATCTCAAACTTGTTCGAAATTATTTTTCATTAGAATTCATTGAGGCAGCGTAGGAAGCACTGAATACAACTCAGCGAATTGCGATTTCCACGAAAAATGCGGTGGACGCAAAGTGGGTGATCACTGTATATTTCCCTTCTCTCGGTGCTTTATATTTACCTTTCCTTCTTTAATGTGCCATTAGTGAAAGGCAAATCCCTCATCTCAAACTTGTTCGAAATTATTTTTCATTAGAATTCATTGAGGCAGCGTAGGAAGCACTGAATACAACTCAGCGAATTGCGATTTCCACGAAAAATGCGGTGGACGCAAAGTGGGTGATCACTGTATATTTCCCTTCTCTCGGTGCTTTATATTTACCTTTCCCTTCTTTAATGTGCCATTAGTGAAAGGCAAAACCCTCATCTCAAACTTGTTCGAAATTATTTTTCATTAGAATTCATTGAGGCAGCGTAGGAAGCACTGAATTCAAATCAGTGAATTGCGATTTCCAATAAAAATGCGGTGGACGCAAAGTGGGTGATCACTGTATATTTCCCTTCTCTCTGGTGCTTTATATTTACCTTTCCTTCTTTAATGTGCCATTAGTGAAAGGCAAATCCTCATCTCAAACTTGTTCGAAATTATTTTTCATTAGAATTCATTGAGGCAGCGTAGGAAGCACTGAATACAACTCAGCGAATTGCGATTTCCACGAAAAAATGCGGTGGACGCAAAGTGGGTGATCACTGTATATTTCCCTTCTCTCGGTGCTTTATATTTACCTTTCCCTTCTTTAATGTGCCATTAGGGAAAGGCAAAACCCTCATCTAAAACTTGTTCGAAATTATTTTTCATTAGAATTCATTGAGGCAACGTAGGAAGCACTGAATTCAAATCAGTGAATTGCGATTTCCAAAAAAATGCGGTGGACGCAAAGTGGGTGATCACTGTATATTTCCCTTCTCTCTGTGCTTTATATTTACCTTTCCCTTCTTTAATGTGCCATTAGTGAAAGGCAAAACCCTCATCTAAAACTTGTTCGAAATTATTTTTCATTAGAATTCATTGAGGCAACGTAGGAAGCACTGAATTCAAATCAGTGAATTGCGATTTCCACTAAAAATGCGGTGGACGCAAAGTGGGTGATCACTGTATATTTCCCTTCTCTCGGTGCTTTATATTTACCTTTCCTTCTTTAATGTGCCATTAGTGAAAGGCAAAACCCTCATCTAAAACTTGTTCGAAATTATTTTTCATTAGAATTCATTGAGGCAGCGTAGGAAAGACTGAATTCAACTCAGCGAATTGCGATTTCCAATAAAAATGCGGTGGACGCAAAGTGGGTGATCACTTAATATTTCCCTTCTCTCGGTGCTTTATATTTACCTTTCCTTCTTTAATATGCCATTAGTGAAAGGCAAAACCCTCATCTAAAACTTGTTCGAAATTATTTTTCATTAGAATTCATTGAGGCAGCGTAGGAAGCACTGAATTCAACTCAGCGAATTGCGATTTCCACGAAAAATGCGGTGGACGCAAAGTGGGTGATCACTGTATATTTCCCTTCTCTCGGTGCTTTATATTTACCTTTCCTTCTTTAATGTGCCATTAGGGAAAGGCAAAACCCTCATCTAAAACTTGTTCGAAATTATTTTTCATTAGAATTCATTGAGGCAGCGTAGGAAGCACTGAATTCAACTCAGCGAATTGCGATTTCCACGAAAAAATGCGGTGGACGCAAAGTGGGTGATCACTGTATATTTCCCTTCTCTCTGTGCTTTATATTTACCTTTCCCTTCTTTAATGTGCCATTAGGAAAGGCAAAACCCTCATCTAAAACTTGTTCGAAATTATTTTTCATTAGAATTCATTGAGGCAACGTAGGAAGCACTGAATTCAACTCAGCGAATTGCGATTTCCAATAAAAATGCGGTGGACGCAAAGTGGGTGATCACTGTATATTTCCTTCTCTCTGGTGCTTTATATTTACCTTTCCCTTCTTTAATGTGCCATTAGGGAAAGGCAAACCCTCATCTAAAACTTGTTCGAAATTATTTTTCATTAGAATTCATTGAGGCAGCGTAGGAAGCACTGAATTCAACTCAGCGAATTGCGATTTCCAATAAAAATGCGGTGGACGCAAAGTGGGTGATCACTGTATATTTCCCTTCTCTCGGTGCTTTATATTTACCTTTCCTTCTTTAATGTGCCATTAGGGAAAGGCAAAACCCTCATCTAAAACTTGTTCGAAATTATTTTTCATTAGAATTCATTGAGGCAGCGTAGGAAGCACTGAATTCAACTCAGCGAATTGCGATTTCCACTAAAAATGCGATGGACGCAAAGTGGGTGATCACTGTATATTTCCCTTCTCTCGGTGCTTTATATTTACCTTTCCCTTCTTTAATGTGCCATTAGGGAAAGGCAAAACCCTCATCTAAAACTTGTTCGAAATTATTTTCATTAGAATTCATTGAGGCAGCGTAGGAAGCACTGCTTTCAACTCAGCGAATTGCGATTTCCAATAAAAATGCGATGGACGCAAAGTGGGTGATCACTGTATATTTCCCTTCTCTCGGTGCTTTATATTTACCTTTCCTTCTTTAATGTGCCATTAGGGAAAGGCAAAACCCTCATCTAAAAACTTGTTCGAAATTATTTTTCATTAGAATTCATTGAGGCAGCGTAGGAAGCACTGCTTTCAACTCAGCGAATTGCGATTTCCATAAAAATGCGATGGACGCAAAGTGGGTGATCACTGTATATTTCCTTCTCTCGGTGCTTTATATTTACCTTTCCTTCTTTAATGTGCCATTAGGAAAAGGCAAAACCCTCATCTAAAACTTGTTCGAAATTATTTTTCATTAGAATTCATTGAGGCAGCGTAGGAAGCACTGAATTCAACTCAGCGAATTGCGATTTCCAATAAAAATGCGGTGGACGCAAAGTGGGTGATCACTGTATATTTCCCTTCTTTCGGTGCTTTATATTTACCTTTCCCTTCTTTAATGTGCCATTAGGGAAAGGCAAAACCCTCATCTAAAAACTTGTTCGAAATTATTTTTTCATTAGAATTCATTGAGGCAACGTAGGAAGCACTGCTTTCAACTCAGCGAATTGCGATTTCCACTAAAAATGCGATGGACGCAAAGTGGGTGATCACTGTATATTTCCCTTCTCTCGGTGCTTTATATTTACCTTTCCCTTCTTTAATGTGCCATTAGGGAAAGGCAAAACCCTCATCTAAAACTTGTTCGAAATTATTTTTCATTAGAATTCATTGAGGCAACGTAGGAAGCACTGCTTTCAACTCAGCGAATTGCGATTTCCACTAAAAATGCGGTGGACGCAAAGTGGGTGATCACTGTATATTTCCCTTCTCTCGGTGCTTTATATTTACCTTTCCCTTCTTTAATGTGCCATTAGGGAAAGGCAAAACCCTCATCTAAAACTTGTTCGAAATTATTTTTCATTAGAATTCATTGAGGCAACGTAGGAAGCACTGCATTCAACTCAGCGAATTGCGATTTCCAATAAAATGCGGTGGACGCAAAGTGGGTGATCACTGTATATTTCCCTTCTCTCGGTGCTTTATATTTACCTTTCCCTTCTTTAATGTGCCATTAGGGAAAGGCAAAACCCTCATCTAAAACTTGTTCGAAATTATTTTTCATTAGAATTCATTGAGGCAGCGTAGGAAGCACTGCTTTCAACTCAGCGAATTGCGATTTCCAATAAAAAATGCGGTGGACGCAAAGTGGGTGATCACTGTATATTTCCCTTCTCTCGGTGCTTTATATTTACCTTTCCTTCTTTAATGTGCCATTAGGGAAAGGCAAAACCCTCATCTAAAACTTGTTCGAAATTATTTTTCATTAGAATTCATTGAGGCAACGTAGGAAGCACTGCTTTCAACTCAGCGAATTGCGATTTCCAATAAAAATGCGGTGGACGCAAAGTGGGTGATCACTGTATATTTCCCTTCTCTCGGTGCTTTATATTTACCTTTCCCTTCTTTAATGTGCCATTAGGGAAAGGCAAAACCCTCATCTAAAATTTGTTCGAAATTATTTTTCATTAGAATTCATTGAGGCAGCGTAGGAAGCACTGAATTCAACTCAGCGAATTGCGATTTCCACTAAAAATGCGGTGGACGCAAAGTGGGTGATCACTGTATATTTCCCTTCTCTCGGTGCTTTATATTTACCTTTCCCTTCTTTAATGTGCCATTAGGGAAAGGCAAAACCCTCATCTAAAACTTGTTCGAAATTATTTTTCATTAGAATTCATTGAGGCAGCGTAGGAAGCACTGCTTTCAACTCAGCGAATTGCGATTTCCACTAAAAATGCGGTGGACGCAAAGTGGGTGATCACTGTATATTTCCCTTCTCTCGGTGCTTTATATTTACCTTTCCTTCTTTAATGTGCCATTAGGGAAGGCAAAACCCTCATCTAAAACTTGTTCGAAATTATTTTTCATTAGAATTCATTGAGGCAGCGTAGGAAGCACTGCTTTCAACTCAGCGAATTGCGATTTCCAATAAAAATGCGGTGGACGCAAAGTGGGTGATCACTGTATATTTCCCTTCTCTCGGTGCTTTATATTTACCTTTCCTTCTTTAATGTGCCATTAGGGAAAGGCAAAACCCTCATCTAAAATTTGTTCGAAATTATTTTTCATTAGAATTCATTGAGGCAACGTAGGAAGCACTGCTTTCAACTCAGCGAATTGCGATTTCCAATAAAAATGCGGTGGACGCAAAGTGGGTGATCACTGTATATTTCCCTTCTCTCGGTGCTTTATATTTACCTTTCCCTTCTTTAATGTGCCATTAGGGAAAGGCAAAACCCTCATCTAAAACTTGTTCGAAATTATTTTTCATTAGAATTCATTGAGGCAGCGTAGGAAGCACTGCTTTCAACTCAGCGAATTGCGATTTCCAATAAAATGCGGTGGACGCAAAGTGGGTGATCACTGTATATTTCCCTTCTCTCGGTGCTTTATATTTACCTTTCCTTCTTTAATGTGCCATTAGGGAAAGGCAAAACCCTCATCTAAAACTTGTTCGAAATTATTTTCATTAGAATTCATTGAGGCAGCGTAGGAAGCACTGCTTTCAACTCAGCAATTGCGATTTCCAATAAAAATGCGGTGGACGCAAAGTGGGTGATCACTGTATATTTCCTTCTCTCGGTGCTTTATATTTACCTTTCCCTTCTTTAATGTGCCATTAGGGAAAGGCAAAACCCTCATCTAAAACTTGTTCGAAATTATTTTTCATTAGAATTCATTGAGGCAACGTAGGAAGCACTGCATTCAACTCAGCGAATTGCGATTTCCACTAAAAATGCGGTGGACGCAAAGTGGGTGATCACTGTATATTTCCCTTCTCTCGGTGCTTTATATTTACCTTTCCCTTCTTTAATGTGCCATTAGGGAAAGGCAAAACCCTCATCTAAAACTTGTTCGAAATTATTTTTCATTAGAATTCATTGAGGCAGCGTAGGAAGCACTGCTTTCAACTCAGCGAATTGCGATTTCCACTAAAAATGCGGTGGACGCAAAGTGGGTGATCACTGTATATTTCCCTTCTCTCGTTGCTTTATATTTACCTTTCCCTTCTTTAATGTGCCATTAGGGAAAGGCAAAACCCTCATCTAAAACTTGTTCGAAATTATTTTTCATTAGAATTCATTGAGGCAACGTAGGAAGCACTGAATTCAAATCAGTGAATTGCGATTTCCAATAAAAATGCGATGGACGCAAAGTGGGTGATCACTGTATATTTCCCTTCTCTCGGTGCTTTATATTTACCTTTCCCTTCTTTAATGTGCCATTAGGGAAAGGCAAAACCCTCATCTAAAACTTGTTCGAAATTATTTTTCATTAGAATTCATTGAGGCAGCGTAGGAAGCACTGCTTTCAACTCAGCGAATTGCGATTTCCACTAAAAATGCGGTGGACGCAAAGTGGGTGATCACTGTATATTTCCCTTCTTTCGGTGCTTTATATTTACCTTTCCCTTCTTTAATGTGCCATTAGGGAAAGGCAAAACCCTCATCTAAAACTTGTTCGAAATTATTTTTCATTAGAATTTATTGAGGCAGCGTAGGAAGCACTGCATTCAACTCAGCGAATTGCGATTTCCACTAAAAATGCGGTGGACGCAAAGTGGGTGATCACTGTATATTTCCTTCTTCTCTCGGTGCTTTATATTTACCTTTCCCTTCTTTAATGTGCCATTAGGGAAAGGCAAAACCCTCATCTAAAACTTGTTCGAAATTATTTTTCATTAGAATTTATTGAGGCAGCGTAGGAAGCACTGCTTTCAACTCAGCGAATTGCGATTTCCACTAAAAATGCGGTGGACGCAAAGTGGGTGATCACTGTATATTTCCCTTCTTTCGGTGCTTTATATTTACCTTTCCCTTCTTTAATGTGCCATTAGGGAAAGGCAAAACCCTCATCTAAAACTTGTTCGAAATTATTTTTCATTAGAATTCATTGAGGCAGCGTAGGAAGCACTGCATTCAACTCAGCGAATTGCGATTTCCACTAAAAATGCGGTGGACGCAAAGTGGGTGATCACTGTATATTTCCTTCTCTCGGTGCTTTATATTTACCTTTCCTTCTTTAATGTGCCATTAGGGAAAGGCAAAACCCTCATCTAAAAACTTGTTCGAAATTATTTTTCATTAGAATTCATTGAGGCAGCGTAGGAAGCACTGCATTCAACTCAGCGAATTGCGATTTCCACTAAAAATGCGGTGGACGCAAAGTGGTGATCACTGTATATTTCCTTCTCTCGGTGCTTTATATTTACCTTTCCTTCTTTAATGTGCCATTAGGGAAAGGCAAAACCCTCATCTAAAACTTGTTCGAAATTATTTTTCATTAGAATTCATTGAGGCAGCGTAGGAAGCACTGCATTCAACTCAGCGAATTGCGATTTCCACTAAAAATGCGGTGGACGCAAAGTGGGTGATCACTGTATATTTCCCTTCTCTCGGTGCTTTATATTTACCTTTCCTTCTTTAATGTGCCATTAGGGAAAGGCAAAACCCCTCATCTAAAACTTGTTCGAAATTATTTTTCATTAGAATTCATTGAGGCAGCGTAGGAAGCACTGCATTCAACTCAGCGAATTGCGATTTCCAATAAAAATGCGGTGGACGCAAAAGTGGGTGATCACTGTATATTTCCCTTCTCTCGGTGCTTTATATTTACCTTTCCTTCTTTAATGTGCCATTAGGGAAAGGCAAAACCCTCATCTAAAACTTGTTCGAAATTATTTTTCATTAGAATTCATTGAGGCAGCGTAGGAAGCACTGCATTCAACTCAGCGAATTGCGATTTCCACTAAAAATGCGGTGGACGCAAAGTGGGTGATCACTGTATATTTCCCTTCTCTCGGTGCTTTATATTTACCTTTCCCTTCTTTAATGTGCCATTAGGGAAAGGCAAAACCTCATCTAAAACTTGTTCGAAATTATTTTTCATTAGAATTCATTGAGGCAGCGTAGGAAGCACTGCATTCAACTCAGCGAATTGCGATTTCCACTAAAAATGCGGTGGACGCAAAGTGGGTGATCACTGTATATTTCCCTTCTCTCGGTGCTTTATATTTACCTTTCCCTTCTTTAATGTGCCATTAGGGAAAGCAAAACCCTCATCTAAAACTTGTTCGAAATTATTTTTCATTAGAATTCATTGAGGCAGCGTAGGAAGCACTGCATTCAACTCAGCGAATTGCGATTTCCACTAAAAAATGCGGTGGACGCAAAGTGGGTGATCACTGTATATTTCCCTTCTCTCGGTGCTTTATATTTACCTTTCCCTTCTTTAATGTGCCATTAGGGAAAGGCAAAACCTCATCTAAAACTTGTTCGAAATTATTTTTCATTAGAATTCATTGAGGCAGCGTAGGAAGCACTGCATTCAACTCAGCGAATTGCGATTTCCAATAAAAATGCGGTGGACGCAAAGTGGGTGATCACTGTATATTTCCCTTCTCTCGGTGCTTTATATTTACCTTTCCCTTCTTTAATGTGCCATTAGGGAAAGGCAAAACCCTCATCTAAAACTTGTTCGAAATTATTTTTCATTAGAATTCATTGAGGCAACGTAGGAAGCACTGCATTCAACTCAGCGAATTGCGATTTCCAATAAAAATGCGGTGGACGCAAAGTGGGTGATCACTGTATATTTCCCTTCTCTCGGTGCTTTATATTTACATTTCCCTTCTTTAATGTGCCATTAGGGAAAGGCAAAACCCTCATCTAAAACTTGTTCGAAATTATTTTTCATTAGAATTCATTGAGGCAGCGTAGGAAGCACTGCATTCAACTCAGCGAATTGCGATTTCCAATAAAATGCGGTGGACGCAAAGTGGGTGATCACTGTATATTTCCTTCTCTCGTTGCTTTATATTTACCTTTCCTTCTTTAATGTGCCATTAGGGAAAAGGCAAAACCCTCATCTAAAATTTGTTCGAAATTATTTTTCATTAGAATTCATTGAGGCAGCGTAGGAAGCACTGCATTCAAAAAAGCGAATTGCGATTTCCAATAAAAAATGCGGTGGACGCAAAGTGGGTGATCACTGTATATTTCCCTTCTCTCGGTGCTTTATAGTTACCTTTCCCTTCTTTAATGTGCCATTAGGAAAAGGCAAAACCCTCATCTAAAACTTGTTCGAAATTATTTTTCATTAGAATTCATTGAGGCAGCGTAGGAGCACTGCATTCAACTCAGCGAATTGCGATTTCCACTAAAAATGCGGTGGACGCAAAGTGGGTGATCACTGTATATTTCCCTTCTTTCGGTGCTTTATATTTACATTTTCTTTAATGTGCCATTAGGAAAGGCAAAACCCTCATCTAAAACTTGTTCGAAATTATTTTTCATTAGAATTTATTGAGGCAGCGTAGGAAGCACTGCATTCAACTCAGCGAATTGCGATTTCCACTAAAAAATGCGATGGACGCAAAGTGGGTGATCACTGTATATTTCCCTTCTCTCGGTGATTTATATTTACCTTTCCCTTCTTTAATGTGCCATTAGGGAAAGGCAAAACCCTCATCTAAAACTTGTTCGAAATTATTTTTTCATTAGAATTTATTGAGGCAGCGTAGGGAAGCACTGCATTCAACTCAACGAATTGCGATTTCACTAAAAAATGCGGTGGACGCAAAGTGGGTGATCGTATATTTCCCTTCTCTGGTGCTTTATATTTACCTTTCCTTCTTTAATGTGAATTGCGATTTCAAAAAAATGCGCATGTAAAATGTTCATTTTTTTTATTAGTCTCTTCATTTAACTCTTCTTAGTGTGCATTAAGCCAGCAAACTTTCAAATTGTTCGAAATGTTTGCATTAGAATTCTTGAGCATAATGAATGCACTTTACAACGTCAGGAATCAATCCTTAAAATGCTTCAAATGTTCACTGTTATTTTTTTCTTTTTAAGCATTTCATTCCTAATTGCATTCGAAAAGGCAAACTCTAGTAAAATTATAATTATTTTCATGATCTTGAGTACTTACATATTCCGTTGGATGGCAATTTAAAAATGTGAAAGTGTTTCATAGTATTTCCTTCCGTGTTTATTTCCTTCACTAGCTCATTGGATAAAAATCTTCATCTAAATTGTTGAAATATTTTCATTAGAATTCATTATAGTTATTTCCTTATTAACGCAGAATGGATTTCACAAAATTGTGTTAATTGTTATATTTCCTTTTGCGTAAGGATATCGCAATTCTTTTCCATAAATGTTAAAAATTGTATTGTTATTTCTTCTTTTATTTCTTTCCTTTTATTCATAGAAGCGAAAACCTATAAAACTGTTGAAATATTTTTCTTAAATTCATTGGTCTTCTTGACATTTATTTAATACCTGTGTCAAAATGAATGAAACTATATATTTCGTAATTCTTTTCATAGACATTAATGGTAATACTTTAATCAAATGCGGCCAAAATGATGAAAATTTGTTTCATGATATTATTTCGAAGCGTTATTTCCATTAAAAGCTTAAGTTCATAGAAAGGCACATAGTTCATTAAATTTCGAATTGTTATTGTATTATTTACATGAATTGCTCATTAGGATTATACTTTCGAAATTATTTTCTCTAATTTTGGAGAAAACATCCTCCAAATTTTAATTATTAAATAAAATTATTAAAGGTCTTTAATTCCCCTTTTGTTTGCTAATTAAATCCTTGCTTCAAGGGACATGGAATTGCAGCCAAA
>CAHIKZ030004695.1:0-15231 GCA_903632075.3 Acanthosepion pharaonis | reverse complement strand
TGATCGAAATTATTTTCATTAGAATTCATGGATTGAGGTTATTAAGGCTTTTCATCTAGGTAATTAGATTTCTACGAAAATGCGGTGGACGCAAAGTGGGTGATCACTGTATATTTCCTTCGTTCGGTCCTTTAAATTTACGGTTCCATTCTTCAATTTATCAAACGGATAGGCAAATCCCTCATCTAGAACATGATCGAAATTATTTTCATTAGAATTCATGGATTGAGGATATTAAGCGCTGGTTTCATCTTAGGTAATTAGGATTTCTACGAAAAATGCGGTGGACGCAAAGTGGGTGATCACTGTATATTTCCTTCGTTCGGTCCTTTAAATTTACGGTTCCATTCTTCAATTTATCAAAACGGATAGGCAAATCCTCATCTAGAACATGATCGAAATTATTTTTCATTAGAATTCATGGATTGAGGCTATTAAGCTGGTTTCATCTTTTTTTTTTAGGTAATTAGGATTTCTACGAAAATGCGGTGGACGCAAAGTGGGTGATCACTGTATATTTCCCTTCGTTCGGTCCTTTTAAATTTACGGTTCCATTCTTCAATTTATCAAAACGGATAGGCAAACCTCATCTAGAACATGATCGAAATTATTTTCATTAGAATTCATGGATTGAGGCTATTAAGCGCTGGTTTCATCTTTAGGTAATTAGGATTTCTACGAAAAATGCGGTGGACGCAAAGTGGGTGATCACTGTATATTTCCTTCGTTCGGTCCTTTAAATTTACGGTTCCATTCTTCAATTTATCAAAACGGATAGGCAAATCCCCTCATCTAGAACATGATCGAAATTATTTTTCATTAGAATTCATGGATTGAGGCTATTAACGCTGGTTTCATCTTAGGTAATTAGGATTTCTACGAAAAAATGGTGGACGCAAAGTGGGTGATCACTGTATATTTCCTTCGTTCGGTCCTTTAAATTTACGGTTCCATTCTTCAATTTATCAAAACGGATAGGCAAATCCTCATCTAGAACATGATCGAAATTATTTTCATTAGAATTCATGGATTGGAGGCTATTAAGCGCTGGTTTCATCTTAGGTAATTAGGATTTCTACGAAAAATGCGGTGGACGCAAAGTGGGTGATCACTGTATATTTCCTTCGTTCGGTCCTTTAAATTTACGGTTCCATTCTTCAATTTATCAAAACGGATAGGCAAATCCTCATCTAGAACATGATCGAAATTATTTTTCATTAGAATTCATGGATTGAGGCTATTAAGCGCTGGTTTCATCTTAGGTAATTAGGATTTCTACGAAAAAATGCGGTGGACGCAAAGTGGGTGATCACTGTATATTTCCTTCGTTCGGTCCTTTAAATTTACGGTTCCATTCTTCAATTTATCAAAACGGATAGGCAAATCCTCATCTAGAACATGATCGAAATTATTTTTCATTAGAATTCATGGATTGAGGCTATTAAGCGCTGGTTTCATCTTAGGTAATTAGGATTTCTACGAAAAATGCGGTGGACGCAAAGTGGGTGATCACTGTATATTTCCCTTCGTTCGGTCCTTTAAATTTACGGTTCCATTCTTCAATTTATCAAAACGGATAGGCAAATCCTCATCTAGAACATGATCGAAATTATTTTTCATTAGAATTCATGGATTGAGGCTATTAAGCGCTGGTTTCATCTTAGGTAATTAGGATTTCTACGCAAAATGCGGTGGACGCAAAGTGGTGATCACTGTATATTTCCTTTCGTTCGGTCCTTTAAATTTACGTTTCCATTCTTCAATTTATCAAAACGGATAGGCAAATCCTCATCTAGAACATGATCGAAATTATTTTTCATTAGAATTCATGGATTGAGGCTATTAAGCGCTGGTTTCATCTTAGGTAATTAGGATTTCCACGAAAAATGCGGTGGACGCAAAGTGGGTGATCACTGTATATTTCCCTTCGTTCGGTCCTTTAAATTTACGGTTCCATTCTTCAATTTATCAAAACGGATAGGCAAATCCCTCATCTAGAACATGATCGAAATTATTTTTCATTAGAATTCATGGATTGAGGCTATTAAGCGCTGGTTTCATCTTAGGTAATTAGGATTTCTATGAAAATGCGGTGGACGCAAAGTGGGTGATCACTGTATATTTCCTTCGTTCGGTCCTTTAAATTTACGGTTCCATTCTTCAATTTATCAAACGGATAGGCAAATCCCCTCATCTAGAACATGATCGAAATTATTTTTCATTAGAATTCATGGATTGAGGCTATTAAGCGCTGGTTTCATCTTAGGTAATTAGGATTTCTACGAAAATGCGGTGGACGCAAAGTGGGTGATCACTGTATATTTCCTTCGTTCGGTCCTTTAAATTTACGGTTCCATTCTTCAATTTATCAAAACGGATAGGCAAATCCTCATCTAGAACATGATCGAAATTATTTTCATTAGAATTCATGGATTGAGGCTATTAAGCGCTGGTTTCATCTTAGGTAATTAGGATTTCCACGAAAAATGCGGTGGACGCAAAGTGGGTGATCACTGTATATTTCCCTTCGTTCGGTCCTTAAATTTACGGTTCCATTCTTCAATTTATCAAAACGGATAAGCAAATCCCTCATCTAGAACATGATCGAAATTATTTTTCATTAGAATTCATGGATTGAGGCTATTAATCGCTGGTTTCAACTTAGGTAATTAGGATTTCTACGAAAATGCGGTGGACGCAAAGTGGTGATCACTGTATATTTCCTTCGTTCGGTCCTTTTTAAATTTACGGTTCCATTCTTCAATTTATCAAAACGGATAGGCAAATCCTCATCTAGAACATGATCGAAATTATTTTTCATTAGAATTCATGATTGAGGCTATTAAGCGCTGGTTTCATCTTAGGTAATTAGGATTTTCTACGAAAAATGCGGTGGACGCAAAGTGGGTGATCACTGTATATTTCCCTTCGTTCGGTCCTTTTAAATTTACGGTTCCATTCTTCAATTTATCAAAACGGATAGGCAAATCCCTCATCTAGAACATGATCGAAATTATTTTCATTAGAATTCATGGATTGAGGCTATTAAGCGCTGGTTTCATCTTAGGTAATTAGGATTTCTACGAAAAATGCGGTGGACGCAAAGTGGGTGATCACTGTATATTTCCTTCGTTCGGTCCTTTAAATTTACGGTTCCATTCTTCAATTTATCAAACGGATAGGCAAATCCCTCATCTAGAACATGATCGAAATTATTTTTTCATTAGAATTCATGGATTGAGGCTATTAAGCGCTGGTTTCATCTTAGGTAATTAGGATTTCTACGAAAAATGCGGTGGACGCAAAGTGGGTGATCACTGTATATTTCCTTCGTTCGGTCCTTTAAATTTACGGTTCCATTTTTCAATTTATCAAAACGGATAGGCAAATCCTCATCTAGAACATGATCGAAATTATTTTTTCATTAGAATTCATGGATTGAGGCTATTAAGCGCTGGTTTCATCTTAGGTAATTAGGATTTCTACGAAAAATGCGTTGGACGCAAAGTGGGTGATCACTGTATATTTCCATTCGTTCGGTCCTTTAATTTTACGTTTCAATTCTTCAATTTATCAAACGGATAGGCAAATCCTCATCTAGAACATGATCGAAATTATTTTTCATTAGAATTCATGGATTGAGGCTATTAATCGCTGGTTTCATCTTAGGTAATTAGGATTTCTACGAAAAATGCGGTGGACGCAAAGTTGGTGATCACTGTATATTTCCCTTCGTTCGGTCCTTTAAATTTACGTTTCCATTCTTTAATTTATCAAAAACGGATAGGCAAATCCCTCATTCAGAACATGATCGAAATTATTTTCATTAGAATTCATGGATTGAGGCTATTAAGCGCTGGTTTCATCTTAGGTAATTAGGATTTCTACGAAAAATGCGGTGGACGCAAAGTGGGTGATCACTGTATATTTCCTTCGTTCGGTCCTTTTAATTTACGGTTCCATTCTTCAATTTATCAAACGGATAGGCAAATCCTCATCTAGAACATGATCGAAATTATTTTTTTCATTAGAATTCATGGAGGAGGCTATTAAGCGCTGGTTTCATCTTAGGTAATTAGATTTCTACGAAAAATGCTGTGGACGCAAAGTGGGTGATCACTGTATTTTTCCCTTCGTTCGGTCCTTTAAATTTACGGTTCCATTCTTCAATTTATCAAAACGGATAGGCAAATCCCTCATCTAGAACATGGTGTTTAGATCTTAGACAGACGGGACCAGCAGGGATTGGGGCCGATACAAGTTGAGTCCGACGGGGTGGCAAAACACAAATAAAAAAAAAAAAAACTCACGAGACAAAAAATTACTGATAAAAAAAGGGTGACAACCTTTATATCTAATGTCCGTTACACAAAAAAAAATTGTTCTTATTTCCCGACCCGCTCTGTGGACTATGGCACCAAGCTTCTATCATACAACTTAAAGATTTCGAATTGCCTACTCTTTAGAATTATGTATGTCGGAGTGTGGTCTAGTTCGACACTGGGGCTAATTTCTGTCAATCATTCGCAGTTGATTCTTCTCTTCGACTTGAGTTGTATTTCTTCACTTCGATCTGGTTTGGTCGAATTCTGATCTCGGGCTTGGCTTGATTTCAACTTCTTCTTCTTCCGTCCAGCAACTCTTTTCTGTCGACTGAGGTGGAACTGATTTGCTTGTTTGGTCTGCTTTACTTCTTGTCTGGCCTGCAACTCTTCGGCCTGTCTTTGACTCGGCTGCAACTTCTCTGCGGCTTTCGAGTAATCTTCTTCTTCGTCGACTTAGATGGAACTTCTCTTGTCTTCGACTTGGGCTGGAAGGATTTCTTGTTTTCGACTTGGGCTGGAAGGATTTCTTGTCTTCGACTTGGGTGGAAGGATTTCTTGTCTTCGACTTGGGTGGAAGGATTTCTTGCCGCAACTCAGCCGCAACTCTCTGTCGTCCGAGGTGATCTCTTCTCGCTGCCGTCCGGGGCTGAACTCTGCCGTAACTCTGCCGTAACTCTGCCACAACTCTTGGCGTCCTTCGAGCAATCTCCTTTCTTCGTCTGCTTGGGCTGGAAGTTCTCTTGTCTTCGACTTGGGTGGAAGGATTTCTTGTCTGAGGATTCTCTTGCCCGCAAAGGGGCGAGTGAATCGGGCCTGATGCCCGCGTTCAGGCTCTATCCCTGCCCGCGGTCCAGCTGCAACTCATTTCTGTCGACTGGGGTCCTGCTTTTATTGACGCCGCAACAAAACGGGGTGGGTTTGTCGGCGTCAGGGGTTTCTCGATAATTCCAATAGCCGCATTATTTCTGTCTTCCCATTATCGCTATTATTTTCACCCCTACTTCCTCACAGTGCCTTTGGTGGGGAGGCGCACACCCATCTCTCCCGCATGCCACGTGACCGTTTTCGACCAATGGTTCTTGATCGAGCATTCTTTCCTCTTTTCCGCAGATCACGTGACCGTTTTCGACCAATGGTTCTTGATCGAGCATTCTTTCTCCTCTTTTCGGGTGTGGTTTACATCGTTCTTGTTCTAAAAAAAACAAATCTAATTTTGCCTTTTTTTTGCACGTACGAAAAATGATAATCTTGGCTTTTTCTCACCTGGGTTCTGACAAAACAGCCTGCCGTTAATTAGATGTGACTTCAGGAAAGAATATTGGCGCTATCTGTGAGCCGAGACATCCGCCTTCTTCACCTCTTTTAATTTTTTTTTTCGGTCAGACCTGATAGTCAAAAATCTTAATTATCTACATTGAAAATGTCTCCACTTTATTATCGTGGGTTTCCAATTCTTAACAGGTCAGAATCTGTATACAGTTCCACCGGTCACCCCCTCAACCCAAAAGACACTTTTTCTCCGATTAAAAAATTTCGTTTCTATTGTTCTAAAAAAATTTTCCCTTTCTCCAAATTGATAATGAGTCTTTCTACGCAAAAGTAGGCCAGATGCTTTGACCGACATTCTTATCAAACACCAATACGCTGTCATCAAGCCTGGTCCTTTTCTCTCTCTAAATGACTTTTCATTTCAAATAACAATTCCCTATTGTCTTTTAAAATTCGGCCAACATGTTGGCCAAGATATCTTTCTGACACCTGTTTCCGCTTATGACCATGTCATGCATCATCCACCTCTCTTTCCTTTTTTTTTCTTCTCTTCCTCTTTTCTTTTTTCCTTCTTCTTCCCTTAGGATCGTCTAAGTACAACTTAGTGAATTATTTTCAACTCAATTATTCTTCGTCTAAAAAAAAATTAACAACCTGTTTAATAAACCGAGTAAAAAAAATTAAATCATATTTCTATGAATATTTCTAATAATGCAAGGTGCCACAATAATATCTGTTTTATTAAAATCAATTTTGAAAAAATGATAATTGATTTTTAAAAGAATATCAAAGTAAGATTTTAATCTTTTTTATCAAATCGAAAAAAATGATTGAAAATGATTGATTATCTGTCCTTTTTTTGACCAAAAAAAACAATATTTTTAACGAAAATTTCAGACGTGCTAGGAACGATTAAAAAATGTAAAAAAAACAACCCCAAAAATACTTTGATCATTCAAAGTTAGGTCATTCTTGGAGCGGTACAGGAACCGACCATTTTCCAGCATCTTTAGAGGTCTTGCTTGAGTTTAAATCCCAACAGACGTTCAGTGCATGGGATCTCCTGAGGAAACATCCGTTCATCGCGATTGGTGAAATTTCTTTAATAATAATATGAACATTAGACGATAAAATTTTGTTTTCGTCAAGTTCGGCGTCTTTTTTCATCATGCTATGCACTTTTGTTTACATTTTCATTCTCACGATGTGTCTTAATCGTGTTTTCAAATTGATTTTCTTAAAAAAAACAGAACTGTGTTTTTCCCATTTTCGGCGCCGTTAGAACCACCAAAAGGTAATTTTATGTTGTCCTGTGATGTTTTGTTGAAATCGGCTAAAAAATGTAGGAAATTCGATCCAACATATAAACGTTACAGACACACACACACACACACAATATATATATATTTAATTTATTACTTATTTTGAATATTTTCTTAAAATAAATCACATAAAAATGTTTGCATCCTTTTTTTCTTTTTTCTTTTTTTATAAAAAAAAAAAAAAAAAAAATTTCAAAAGATGATGTTCATCCTGTGCAAATCCCAAGAGCCACTCAATGTAGGAGTTACAGAGTAAGAGGCACATATTATTATGCGGATATGTAGGGAAGATAACGGTTAACTCTGGACTTGAGCATGTTAAGATTAAGATTAAAGTAATCAGGGAAGCATCCACTTGGGAGACGGTTCCACAAAGCAGCAGTTACTGGGAGGAAGCTGCTCGTGATGAACTTCCATCTCACTAATGGAATATGAAGGAAATGAGGATAGTTGCCTACAGTGTGCGTGGCATGGTGGAACTTAACTGTGAAAGTTAGAACTATAGTAGATACTAAGGAACACTTTCCATGGAAATAGTGATAGAGCAACGAGATGCCTGTGACGTTTCGGCTGTGAGAAAGAGGTTGTATGATGGAAAATAATTCGTGCCTCACAAGTACGCAAAGACGCTTTTGAGGACTTGCTGGCTCCTACTCAGATATGACAGCAGTACTCCATTTTAGATCTGATCTGACTCTTGTAAAGGTACAGGATATGACAAGGAGTTAGGTCATTCTTGGAGCGGTACAGGGAACCGACCATTTTTCCAGCATCTTTAGAGGTCTTGCTTGAGTTTAAATCCCAACAGACGTTCAGTGCATGGGATCTCCCTGAGGAAACATCCGTTCATCGCGATTGGTGAAATTTCTGGGTTCCATATTTAAAATAAATCTTTTTTGTAAAACAAAAAAAAAAATCTGTTTCACTAGAAAATATTTATTAAGAATGGGACAACATTTGTCATACACAGATATCAGTGACGCAATCTCAGTTTCAATCTTGACATTTGTAAATAAAAACAAACTAAAGATAAATCTTCAAAATTCAGGGCTCGATTTGACACTGCATTTTTTTACAGTGATGTTCACCTTGTACAAGGCCCAAGAGCCACTCGAGGTACAGGGTTACAGAGTACGAAGCACAGTTTATGGGTATAATGAACAGAACCCTACTTCTAAAGTGATAAAAAATTAATGTTTCGATTCTGAAAAATGTGGCTTTTTTTTAATGAATGTAAATCTACAACATTTATTTTCTCTCCAAAAGATTTTCTATTTTCTTACGAGCGGACCAGTCAATTAAATTAGTTCTTAAGATTGATTGACCGTTTAGTAGAAAGGGTGAAATATATTGAATCTGTAAAATTGTTGTTAAAAGTTAACCTTAAACTGACACCATGAAATGTTTTTCTAGTTACCGAGAAAAAGAAAATGCAACCTTTTCTCACTAGTTTAGGCTTCCATATTTTAAAATAATTAACGTTAGGTTTTGATGGAGAGAAATGAAAAATCCTCGAAATTTCAACCTGCACAGCCATTCTTTTTCTTTTTGTTTAGCTTTCTTTTTTTACTTTACTTTCTTCCCTTTTTTCTCTTTTACATCTTTCAGGTTTTCGTATTTCTTTTCTTCCCCATTATCTTTGTTTTTGCCTCTATCTATATATATCTTTGTCTATCTCTATCTCTTTCTCTCTCTCTCTCTCTCTCTCTCTCTTCTCTCTTTGCTTTCTCTATCATCTACCTTGAGCCCCACCTTAAAAATCCCTTCTCGCATCACCAACCCTCCTTTTCTTATGACATCAGTCCGCACCTTCCATTTATTTCCTAATATCGGACCGAAATTACTACCGACTAAAATCCATTTATTTGCACTTAACTTTTCACATTTTCATACACTTGTTCGTCTTTTCGTTTCGCAAATGCATCCCCGGGGTATTGCAAAATCGAATGACGTCGTAAATGACAAAGCCCAGACATAACGGTTGAAAGACAAGCAGAAAAAATGGCGATGACTTACCGACTGTTAGGAGGTTTCGTGTCGTCTGCTGCTTCAAGTCAGGAAATAAAAAGTTATTCTTCAAATTGTTTGCATACAATATTTTTTTCTTATAAAACAATTCGTAAATAAATATCCAGAATTATTTCAATTTGTCGTGGTTTTTTTGCATGTTTGAAAACTTTACAAACTAGCGAGTATAATTATTAAATTTTGAATAATACTAAACTGGAAAGAGTGATATTTTTTGCCCAAGGTCCTGTTTATAGTGCGTTCAACGGATTTAGTGTTCAATATTTTACAAGAACAACTGCTAACCATTGCTTGGCACGATCTTTCCTTTCAATCTAAAGAGAAATAATATGACTTATTCTATATGCTATGCACAAGGCCACTTTTAAGGAGTAACCAAATTAGAACAAATGTACTGTCAATGGCATTCAGATACAACAGACAAAACAAAGGGATCCTGTGTCTTAAATAAAAGACGATAGATTTTGATAAAAAGATTGTAAGGTTTTTATTTATTTATTTTTGTTGTGTCAGGTAAATCTACGAGTATCACAGGTACCATGTAACCCTGTTCAACCTGATTCATAATCGGGTTATTGGTGACTAAACCGGTTCCCTCACCAGGCTTTTTCTGGTTAAGAGGATGGCTAGACACCTAACAGGGTTACAAGCAAGGGCGGATGAACATTCTTGCAGGATCAACGGCCATCTAGTAAAATGAGGTAGACTGGGCTCCGTGGCTATGTATGCAGCCAATGCAAAGATGGCAGGTCATTGCTGGGCGGTGAAGGTCCTAGACTGAAGCCAACGACTAGGGTAGATGGAATCACTAGCCATGTGCTCTTGACCAAGGCGAGCCTTCAAGTTGAAGGATATCAGCTGTGGTTTGGCTTGAGAGTGATGGACCCTCCAGGTTTGCTTGCAGAAGTATACACTACGCGTGAATGAATAACTTTCCGGCCTTTCAACACAGATATGTGAAGGGTATTGGTCAGGTGCTCAGCTGAGCAACGCAGCGACTCTAAGACCACACCTTGTCATAGTACTGATTTTGACATTGCTACTGCTGCTGTTGCTGCTGATGATGATAATGATGATGAAAGTTTGTCAAATATGTCAAAATGATTGAAAGATACAGTTTTATGTGTCTTTTAAGCGTGTTAAGCATTGGTTTACAGCAGTTGTTCCAGCAGCGATTTGAAGTCTATAAATAAAAGTCTTCGGTCTTCGGTCGACAAGTACTCTCTTCTAATTTTCCCACAAAACACGCTACCAATATTGAATGTTACGTTTCACGTATTTTGTAACTTAAATTTATCCTCAGTAAATAGGTGATTATGATTCTCCACAACTTCCTTTAATGGAATTATGAATTTTCATTATTGTCCTTGGAAAATGAAGAGAAGTGTTTTCAATTGCCTTTTCTATGATTTTAAATTCATATATATATATTACATATATATATATATATATTGTTATATTTATATATTTTTATATATATTATATATTCGTGTATAAAATAAATATTTCCTAAGCCTACTTATTTTCTTGTATTTTAAAAAAAAATACGAAAGAACCCTTTATTTTTTTGTTTTTCTTTCCTATTTTCTTGTCCTGGGTATTATAAAAAAAGGAAGAAAACTACAATATGTTAAAGCTACTGATTTGTAACCAAATAAGCTGCAAAATCTTTATTTAAATGGAAAAAAAAAATGGATGTTCCAAAAAAAATGAAATAAAATAAGCTTATAGACTTTATAAAATATTTTTTGTGACCATTATTTATCAATATTTATTATTATAGACATGATAATCTTACAGAAAACCATCTTTATTCTATGTGTGTCATAATGTGTGTGTGTGTGTGTTTGTGTGTAATTTTATATATGGGGATGGATTTCTACGACTCAACCGATTTTACTCATAATTACGAAATGAAAAGTGTTGTTCTTGTTAAGATTAAATAGTTTTATTCATTTTAAAAAATTTATTGAAAGACAATATTCACTAAAATTAAGTTTTTCAATTTAGACATTATTCCATTAGTGTTTAATAGGATTTGACGAATTCCGTAAAAAAAACAAAAAAAAAATATTGAATATCGGGTGTTTTCAATGAATGATTTTTATCCTTCAGTCTTTATGATTGGTTCCAAAGTCAGTATCTCTTACTGTACATCCCGGAGTCTGGACTCTACCTGTTTGTTATCCAAATTTATACAATTATTATTCTTACGCCGATTATTATTATTATTATTATTATTTTTATTATTATTAATTTAACCCCAATCATTTCAATTTCTGTAAAATAAATTAAATTAAAATAGTGGGTAATGAAATGTTTAAATCTATGCAAACAGTTTTGTCCTTGAAAGGTGTATTCATCAGACACACAATATTGGTCTTATTTTTATATATTCATATAAGGGGTAATGAAATCAAAACGTCGATTATTAGTTTTCAATCGACTTCCTTGAATTGGTTCAGATACATACCCTTAGAAAAGAAAAATGACCAACATTATTAAAGTTGGTTCTTTTGAATAATTTTTAAAGTAAAAAAATATAATCCTTTATATAAACGTTTATTAAATTTTACATAGTCTGTTTAATTTTAATTGCATTTCTGGTTAGAATGTGGAAGGTAAACAACCCGGAACCTATTCTGACGTCAGTGAATAAATTCTTCAATTCTTATTCAAATAATATGAAAAGCAAAAAAACTTTCAAAAATGATGAGGACATGAATTAAATAAACATTACAATTATTTTAATTATCACAGAAAAAAATACTAAATTTAAATCGATCCATATTAAGATTTAACAGGGCTGGGAAGAGGAAATAAAACGGCGGGAAATCAAATTTATTGTTAAAATAAAATTCTATAATATCCTATCTATCACTATCTATCTATCTATCTATAAGAAATGACATTTTAATTGGTCGGAATTATTTCGTATCCGACAAACATTATTTTCAATTTAAAGTGGCACTAAAGATAAGAGCACTGCCATCAAATTTGAGGATGATAAAAACTGTCTTCTTAATATAAAAACCCACATCTGAAAAGACAGTATAAAATTAAACGAAAAAACCCGGACAACTTTCTTTAGCCAGATTTTAAGAAACAATTTTTAAAATTTTTTCTATGTAATTTTTATCTTTGTATAATCTGTCTGTCTGGATATTTTTTGAAAATCCATTTCTTTTCAAATTAACTGAGTCTTATGTGATGAATATAAAATTGTAATAATCCTATAACAACAAAATTGCTCCAAATCGTATTTTACAAAATTTTCTAATTATATATATAAAATTATAAATATATATATATATTATTTCAAACCGTATATATCGCTTAGTCAAAATCGTATAAAGGTTGTCAAATCCTAAACTGTCTCCAAATCATAATAACAGGTTATAAATTTATACCGTTAATTATTTCAAATATATAACTTTTTGTTCCCTCACCGTTTAACAACAAAAATGTTGCAATCGTATTAAAGCAAAATATGGCCATAGTCGGGAAATATCATAATTTATTTCAAATGTTGTAACAGCAAATTAGGAATAAATTGTACGTTTATTTATTTTTATCATTTTAACAGCGAAATTTTCCAAAGAATGGCACAGCGTAATTGTTTCAAATCTAGGTAACAGCAAAATTGTCTGGGTATATAAAAAGGCAAATTGTTCAATCATTATAACAACGCGGATCAAGAGCATCCAGAAGATGTCGACTGACATTAAATTTACTAAACAAATTATATTCTTATCTCCAAATTTCAGTCGGAGTTCCCCTGTTGAGGTGCAATTGTTATAATAATCAGAAACCGGTTATTCAGCTGTTTTAGAACAGGTTAAAATCTTTGCGTCAACTCCCTCTGTGTTTCCCATGCAGGTCAATGGTGAGCTTAAGATCATTTCCGGCTTTAGGTGTTTGATACTCAAATTCACACTAGAACATTCATCTGAAGCGGTAGAATCATCATTATGGTTTAATGTAGTTTTAAAGTTCCACCAGTAAGGTCAGTGGAAAATGTGAGACAGCAAGAGGTGAGATGCTCTTTTTATAGGAAGAGGAAATTCTTCTTATTGTTAAAAGAATAAATTCAACGAAGATAAAAAAAACTTTTTGGTAACATATCTTTAATCATTTTAAATACAATTTTCAAATCCAGAATGTAAATAATTGGACAATTTTGCCTTTACTGAGACTATACATATATATATATATATATTATATCTATATATATATATATATATGATCTTTAAAAGTATAAAAATTTTATCTATCTATCTATTTACACAAAATAAAAAATTTAAAAAAACTACAACGAGGGAACAACTGTTTCTTTATCCAATTTATTATCTTGTCTAAATCTATCTATCTATCTATCTATCATCTTAATTCTTCATTTATATATATATATATATATTTATCTATATATATATATATATATATCTATATTGATAATATTAGTGAGTCTGTTCTTTACATATCTATCTATATTAAAATATATAAATATACATATCTATACTTATATATTTATCCCAAGAGGATAGAATCTATCTATCTGTCTAGGACGAGTAGGATATAATAAAAGGCTGTGACAGTTTTAATCCCTTCGAATCCCTTGTTTTGGCGCCAACTGTGACGTCGCTCCTCCTGGTCATCCTCCTGGTTTCCAAGCGTGCCGCTCCAACCCCTTAGTTAGATGATCACCAGCCTCGCCTTTCCCCACTCGCCAATACCTGGTTCACTGAAGCAGCTGTACTGATCTCCGGTCTGTCTACCCACGCTGTGTTTAGATCTTAGACACACAGGACCAGCAGGGATGGGGCCGATAAATTGGAAGTCAGAGCAGGGGTGGCAAAACACAAATGGAAAAAAAAACTCACGAGACAAAAAAGTTACTGATAAAAAAGGGTGACAGCCTTTATATCCCAATGTCCGTTACATAAAACAAAATTGTTCTTATTTCCCGACCCGCTTTGTGGACTATGGCACCAAACTATCACACAACCTAAAGATTTCAATTGCCTACTCTTTGGGGTTGTGTACATGTCGGGTGTGGTTTGGTTCGACACTGGGGCCTAATTTCTATCGATCATTCGCAGTTGATTCTTCTCTTCGACTTGAGTTGTATTTCTTCTTCTTCATCGACTTAGATAGAACTTCTCTTGTCTTCTCTGGATCTTCTCTGGATTTCTTCTTCTTTGTCCACTTGGTAATCTCTCTTCTTCGTCTGCCCGGCAAGTTCTTGTCTTCGACGGTGGAAAAGTTTCTTGTTTCGACTTGGGTGGAACTTCTCGGCTTTCGCTCGGGCTCTCGTCGACCTGCCCGCAACTTCTTCTTGCGCACCTTCCTTCGATTCCAGCTGAAACTGAACTGATTTGATTTCTGGGCGATTGGGGTCCTGCTTTTTTTCCTGACGCCGCAACAAACCGGGGGTGGGTCCGTCGGCGTCAAACCGGTTTTCTCAATAATTCCAAAGCTGCCTTATTTCTGTCTTCCCATTATCGCTATTGTTTTCATCCCCTACTTCCTCAGTGCCTTTGGTGGGAGGCGCACACCCATCTCTCTAGTCCCTCGTATGTCAGGTGACCGCGCTTCGACCAATGGTTCCTGATCGAGGCATTTCTTTCTTCTTTTCTGCAGATCACGTGACCGTTTCCGACCAATTGTTATTGATCGACATCCTTTCTCCTCCGCTTCGGGCGTGGTTACATCGTTCTTGTTTTTAAAAAACAAAATCTAATTTTGCCTTTTTCGCACGCATACGAAAATGATAATCTTGGCTTTTTTTCACCTGGGCTCTTTGTCAACCAGCCCGCCGCTAATTAGTTGTGACTTCAGGAAAGAATATTGGCGCCATCTGTGATCTGAGACAATCGTTTTTTTCACCTCTTGTTTTTGTCAGACCAGCAGTCAGAAAATCTGGTTTATCTGAATTGAAAAACATCTTTCACTCGTCAATATCGGGGGGTTCTAATTTTAACAGGTCAGAATCTGTATATAGTTCCACCGTCACTCCCTCAACCCAAAGACACTTTTTCTCTGATTAAAAAAAAAAAAAAAATTTCGTTTCTATTGTTCTAAAAAAAAATTTTCCTTTATCCAAATTGATGTGTCTTTCTACGCAAAAAAGTAGGCTAGATGTTTTGACCGATATCTGGTTTTTCATCAAGCGGCCCGTTTGATATCATGTCTTTTTCCTTTCTTTTCTTTTATTATTTTCTAATTCTATTCTTCCAATTGTCTTTAAAAAATTCGGTCAACATGCTAGCTAAGATATCTTTCTGACT
>CAHIKZ030004694.1:0-42917 GCA_903632075.3 Acanthosepion pharaonis | reverse complement strand
TCCGTTTTTTTTTTTTTTTTTTTTTGGGGTTTAGCCCCCCCCAACCGGGTTGTGCTTTTTTAAAAAAAAACCTTTTTTATTTTTTTTAAATTTTTGGGGTGTTTTTATGCACTTTTGAAAAATCCTGGAAACCTTATTTTAGTTCCACCTTTTGAAAATTTTCACCCTTTTAAAATATTTTTATATTGGAAAGTTGTCTTATTTTTTTTTTTATTGTTCTTTTTTGTTCTTGTTTTAAAAATTTCTGAAATTTTTAAAATGTTTTTTTAGATTTTACTGCTATTAAAAGAAAGCTTGCTAATTTCTTTCTTTTTATTCGGTCTTTTTTCCCCTGCCTTTAAAAATTGGATAAAGGATGTTCTTTTATTTTGGGTTAAGGCCCGATTGGTGGTATCCCACCCCCAGGGTTTTTATTTGTCTTTTAATTTTTTCCATTCCTGTGTCCCTTGTTATTTTGGGGGAAATTTCTTTTTGGGCCATTTCTAAATCCTAAAATTTGGGTCCTTTTCATTTTTCCAGCCCTGCATTTAGGTTAATTCAATATTGTTATCTAAAGGGATAGGTCGTTTACTTTTTTTGGGGCTCAATAATTAGTTCTGTCTCAATTTCAAACTAATCTTTTCTTTTGGGTCCACTTTGTTTTTCTTTATGGGGGGGAATAAAAACCCTTCAGATACTTTAATGACATTAAATTTTAATTTGAAAATGAAAAAAAAAAAATTGAATCAAAGAATTTTTCTCACCAAATTTACTTTCATTTAAAAATTTAAAAAAAAAAATACAAACGAAAAAATTTATAAATAAATTATATTTATTGAAAAATTTTGAAAAATAAAAATTTTTGATAAAAAAAAAAGTTTTTTTTTGTTTAAATTTTTAAATTTTTATTCTTTTTTTTAAACAGTTTTAAAAAAATTTTTCCCAAAAAAAAACCCTTAAAGACCTTGATTTTTTTTTCAAAATGGAAAAAATCAAAATAGATATTCGATTTATTTGAAAAAAAGTAAAATTTTTTTTGTTGCAAAATAAATACTACTATCAAATAATTTGCAAATGACTATATTACTAATATTAAAAACGTCTATTTTGCTACTAATACTACTGCTGAGTTTAAAAAGAGAAAAAGGGAAAATCAACAAAATAAAATACCCCTGAGACCGCCCCTTTTTAAATTTGAACTTGAAATTTTTGTTTTTTTTTCGTAGGTCTTTTTTTTTTATTAAAAAAATGAAAAAATGCTGTCCAATAAAATAATGCCCCTTTAACACTTATATGAATTATGATCGGAAAAGTGGTTTTGTATAGAAATTCCTTTTAGTTGACATTTTTGAAAATAACGACAGCTTTTTGTTATTTTGTTAGGGTTTTTTTCGTTTCGATAAAATTATTGAAAAGAGTTTTCCCAAATCAACAATGAAAAAAGGTTTTTTTGCTTTTTTTTTAGTGGCGGCAATTGACCCAAATTTTTTTTCCCGAAAATATGACCGCAAAAAAACGATTTTTCATTTTTTTTCTGCCTCATCAAATGATGTTCAAATTTTTCATTTATTATTGGAAAAAATTTTTTTAAAAAAGATATATATATATATATATATATATATATATATAAAAATATATATATATATATATATATATTATATATATATATATATATATATATATATATATATATATATATATATAAAAATTTTTTAAATATAAATTTTTCAAAAATTTTTTTTTAAAAAATTTAAATTTTAAAAACAATATCATTTATTTATTCACGGGTTTTTCTTCATTGTTTTTTTCGGCTTCCATCGTCTAATTTGTGCGTCAGGGGAAAGTGCGTTCATTGGGTTTTCATATTTCCTTTGATTGGATAAAAGTAGATTTTTTTATAAATTTAAATTGTTCTCTTTTTCTCCCCCCCCAAACTTATTTTTATTAATTTTCCCCCTTTTTGGGTGGGGGACTAAAGGGGATGGAGTACCAAATTCTTGTAAATTTCAAAAATTTTGTTAAATTAACCTGATCGGAGTTTTAAGATTTGGGATGTGATTGTGACCAGACGAGGCCATCCCAAAAATGGGAAATTTTTTTCCAGGCAGGAATTATTCTTTTTTTAAAAAAGCCCTTTTTAATTTTTCATACTTTGCTTTGGAAATGTCCAAAATCGACAATATCATAAAAATTCAGAAACAATGCCAATGAATAAAATAAAAATCGTAAAAAGGTTTGAATTTTTACGTCACCAAATTGTAAAATCTAAATCCTCAAACTATTTTCTTTTTTTTTTTTTGGGCACCAATGGTTTCTTTTAGGCCTAAAAATATTAATTAGTTTTCAAAAAATATTTTTTTTAAAAATATTAAAAAAACTACTTATCCATTCAAAAAAAAAAATTTATATATATTTTTATATATATATATATATATATTAATTATTTTATAAAAATATATATAATTTTATATTTAAATTTAAAAAATAAAAATATATATATATAATATATATATATATATATATATATATTATATGGATAAAGATTATTATATTTGAAAAATTTTTTAAAATTGGGAAAAATTAATCCTTTACCTTTCTTAAGGCTAAAAAAAAACTTCCGAAAGATCTTAGCTATCCGATGATTTCAAGGTACCTAGTTTAAAAAGATAAAAACAGCTATAAAAATTATCAAAAAGACGGGGATTGTTTCTACACTCACCACAGCAAAAATTTTGGGGGCCCCTTTTTTAAAAACGATCAACCTGGTTGTTATTTATATCTCTCGACGTAGATCCCAACTCTCTTCTTTTCTCTCCTTTTTTATATAGAGTTATTATATTATTTAATTAATTAAATTATAATAATTTTGATTTGTTTATTAAATTTATAAAATTTTTTTTTTTTTTATTTAACTAATATTTTAATAGATTTCTTATTTTTTTTATCAAAAACAAAATTAACATAATTTATTATTTTTTTTTAATTTTTTATGAATCTAATCCTCTTTAGAAAATTTGGGAAAATTTTTAAAACACATACAAAAACACACACACAACACACACACACACTAAAATATAAAATTTAACCGTTTCCATGGGCCCATATAAATCATTTAAAACATTTCTAAACGATTATAAAAATTGTTTTTCCAAAATTTTTTCTTATAGTTCATAGTAATTTTTTAATGTTAACAATGTTTCATTCTTGTCTTGAAATTATTTTTTTTTTAAATATTGGTTTTATTGGGTGGATAAGTCTTTTTTATCTAAAAGTTAAAAAAAGAAATTGTTTTATTTGTAATATTGTTAAAGAAATTTGAAAAAAGTAAAAACTTTCCAAAAACCAAAATGAATTAAAAAAAACCAAAATAAAAAGTAAAAAAAAAAAAAGAAATTTAAAAAATAGAATGAAAAAAAAAGAAAGCATTCATTAAATTAAAAGATCAGAAAGACATTTTTTTTTAAAATACCAAATGAAGAAAATGAAATTCAAAAACTAATATGGGAAAAAAAACCAAAACTAGTAGAAAACTGTTTGGGAAAAAGAAAAAACAAATAACAGAAAGAAAAAAAATGAAACCCCCCAAAACCCCCCCAAAAAGCTTCATCTTAAGATTTGGTGTCCCCCAGACCAGAATCTATGATGGGGCACCCCCCCGAATCTCTTTTCATAAATATTATTTTAAAAAACCCAAATGTTATTGAAAGAATTAAAAAAATTTAATTATATAAAAAGAAATCGGGTAGAAAATCTGAGAATAAATCAATGTATCTAAATAGAAATTATTGAAGCCATAAGGGATCAGAAATAAACAATTTTTTTCCCATTTTAATTTTTCACCATTTTATTTTTTTAAAAAATTTGAATAATTTACAGTCTAAAAAAAAATCACCCCAAAAATTTCTTTAAAAAAAGGGGTTTTTTCGCATAGAAAATTCCTCGATGAATGATATCCTTCAATTTTTAAAAGTGGCACCACACAGTGGGATTGACATTTCTTTCTGATAGACCAGTTACAATCAAGGCTATAGAACCCGGTCTGTCTGGCTATTTACCATAACGAATGGTAGGAGAGGGTTGCATACCTTTCTCCAGAGTATTAGCATAATATGAAGAGTGAAAGCTATGGATTTGACAGGAATTTGAACTCTGCTCTTACGTTCTGACCTGGCTGTTATCCATTACTCTGTATCATGCCAGTAGGGATAGCCTTGTATCGCTCAATGACAATTCCGTCATGGAATGATTTTAGATTTGCCATCTCATCCAAATCTGAATTTAAATAACATTTCTCGGTTCTTCTTTTGTCTTTTTTGTCTGAATTGTATATGTGATGGCGATTACCCGTCCCTGTTTGTAAATGTATTTCTACGCATTTAGGTGGTAGTCTTTCACTGATACATGTTTTATTAAATACAAAAGAAAAGAAATGTTTTCTTTCCTTTCATTTTTAAAATTTTGAATCAATGTTCTTGTTTACGTAGAACAAAAAAAGTTTATTTTGGATCAAGTGAATCGGCGAAAATTTTTTCATTCAAACTTGCATATTTTTATTTCCTTTGATTTTTTGGTGTGTACACATTTCTTTCTGGGTCCCACAGAGACCTAAGGTTAGAAATGGTATCATGACATTTTCCACTGAAAAAAAAAAAAAAAATTACATAGATAAAACACTTCTTAAAGTGTGGGCTGTACTCATGAGAACCATTTATTTGTTTTTCTTTACGGCATGGACTTCCGGGAATTTCTTCAGTTAGTCCACTGGAATTTTTCCAATCAACCCGAGGGCTCCAACTACAACAGGGATTGCTGATGTTCCCATGTGCCACATTTTTAGATTTCGATTTCAAGGTCCTTGTATTTTGATAGCTTTTTGAAAATCTTCAAAGATACATTGCAGTCCGCAGGGACTGCCACATCGATAAGGAGGTACTTTTTTGTTGTTTGCGTCTTTTTTGTTTATTATTATTATTATAGTCCATGGTCAGCAATTAGCCGGAGTGGCTCGTGGGTGGGTTATTCTAACAGTGACGGATTGCCTTTGCTTGGGGTTTGAATATGTCCAAAACGGCGTGAATTCAGCAGAGGGTCTCAAGAATTCTGAACCGTTCATACGCCTCCCACACCCAGGTTTGCGACTGGCTAAGACCACCGCTGAGGACGCTGAGCAAATGTGCGACATGTGTTCCTGTGACGTCAATCCTCCTACTGCCTCTTAAATTCAAGCTGCCAACTCTTAATAAAACGAATGCCAAAAAGAAATTAGCATTTTCGTTGATACTATTTTGGCTAGTAGCGTGGGAGACGACACAGAACGCAACAACAACAACAAAAAACAAACCTTCCTCGAGTAAAGGGGTTCTTAGATAATGTCGGTACTAAAAGAGAGAGCGCTGTTTATTATTTGTAAATATCAGATCGAATGTAAAATGACAAATCTAACGCGTAATATTACAACTTACACAAGCAAATAATAATAAAAATGTATAAGGTTTGGTGATTGGCGAACGGACGCAAATGAAGAAAATCGTAATGGTTCATATTGATTCGGCTAAATGAATGTAACGAAATGAGTAATTATTCGGCTAATGATGTCTGTGATGGAGGCAAATATCTGAATTTCGAATGAGATCGAATGAGATCGAGAGATGTAGAGGAGTGCAAAAGCTGGAGAGTAAAGAGAGTTTGGGTGAAAGAAGATAGCAGGTGGGCCTTAGAATTTTGAATAGGAGAACACGTTTGGTAGACGAGTGTAAATCGGTGATTTAAGACGGCACTGCTCATCGCTTATTGTGGTCTACGTGTGTAGGGGTAATTTATTTACTGGGCGTATGCAAGCTGTGTTCACGGAAAGAATTCATAGACGAAGACATTGAAGGGTGTCTGCCTCAAGCAATGGCTCCTTACATCATACCGGTAATTTTTGCCTTAACATACAAAGTCATCCCGCCATTTTTAAAGTTTTATTCAATTTTTTTAATTTTTTGTGTTTTTATCACAGTTGAAATTTTAGATGCGCGATTTTTCTAAAACCAGATATTGTAAACTATTAAAGCCAGACTACATAAAGAGAAACAGGGTGATAGAAAATAACAAAAATTGTGACAGAGATTGAGAGAGAGGATGAGAGAAAGAGGGTAAAATTATTTACACAATTTACATTCGGACTATTGTCTTCAATTTTGTTGTTGTTATGAAAACGTTTCAGTCATTTTACCCTCCGGCCTTCATCAGGCGTATATCGACTCGGATCGGTATACATCCGAGGAAGGCCGGAATGATTGATAATTCAAAAAATTTGAAAACAATAGATCAAATGTAAAATAGTGTAAATATTGATAACTTTTTCATGCGAGAAATTCAAACAGAAAAAAAAAAAATTATTTCTGTAAGATTGTCCACCACATATGAATAAAATATGAATGAAGTGTGAGATTATGGGGGGGGAGGGAGAATACAATAAGAAAGAGATGATTTAATAGATAGATAAATAGAATAGAGAGAGAGATAGAAGAGAGGATAGTAAACAGGATGTTAAAGAGAAAGGTAGGACGAAAAAAGCGAAAGACAGAGGTAACGAAAGAGAGAGTAAACGCGAAAAGGACGAGAACGTGTCAGATAGATAGATAGATAGATAGATAGAATATATATTACTATCGAACATGATAATCAGAGTAGAAAAAAAAAGGAAGATTGTGAAAGGAAAAGAGAGAGAGTGAGAGAGAGAAAGAAAGACTGAGAATATGCACAAAGACAAACATAATGATGAAAAAATGAAATTACAGTCTGTGTGTGTGTGAGAGGAATATAAAGCGAGAAAGAGAGAGGGGGATAAAAGCAAGCACTATCAGTTAAAGGGAGAGCAAGAAACTAAATAGAAATTGAGAAGAAGAGAGAGAGAGAGAGAGAGAGTTTGTTGAGAGTCAATAGAAAGACGCTTGGTTAAGCGTCCAAACTTATCATTTTCTCTAATTTCTTTCAAAACGACCGACGATGTCATCCATCAAATGGATGACATCAGTTTCTCATTATTTTTGTATTAGCGAACAATTGTCGAGGGCCGATTTTCTGATTGCGATCGACAGCTTTTCATTCCTACGGCGTCAATCGGTCGGCTTTTTCTTTCAGTTCTCTCAAAATACAAACGCTGACAACATGATTTGACGATGACCAAGAGGCTGGATTAAAATAGACTTAGCGAAATCTATTTTGTTTTGTTCTGGTTTCTTTTCAGTCAGTTATAGAAATTATTTTATTTCGGGGGCATTCTCATGATCGTGTCCTGCGATGTAACCAATCAGTACAAAGTCGTATCACAACCCGAGGTGATTAACAATGAATCTCAAAGGAAATTAGTTGTTGCGTGCCTGCATTTTTTTTTAGTTTTATGCTGAGAACACAATCATCAAAAAAACATAAGGAAAGACAAAAATCAATGTAGCTGAAAGTAGGCAGTGGAAGAAAAGCGAGCATATTTTTTTTTTTGTTTTCAACTTTGATTTTTATTTCTCTTTCTTCAGTCTTAACACCTACCCCCCCCAAAAAAAAACAACAAAAACAAAACAAACAAAAAGAATTCTCTTCATTGGTGTTAAAGGTTGGGGCAATTATCATTGGCAATTGAGAATTAAGTTCTAACTAACACATATTGACATGTTTGGCGAGCACATGTAAAATTACAACACTTACCCATCTTTCTTGTGAAGATGAAGTCGATTTCAAAAAAGAAAAGGAAATAGGATGATGGATTTTCTCATTTTCAGTTTTAACCCATAGACAGGGTGGGTGGGGGTGGTGGACACGCATTCAGGCCTTTTTCCAAGGACATTAAGGTGAACATAAAATTAATGAATTTGTGTTTTATATGGGAAATAAATAAAAATAAGATAATATTTAAACCTCGTTTAAAATAAATAAATAAATAAAAATAAAAAATAATGAAATTATTCCCATGTAATAGGAACTGTTCCTGCCGGAAGTACAGACATCCAAAAAAAATTCAACCTCTTCTCACAAAACTGTCGTGATGATAACACGTGTGTTAAGTTCCCTCGTTTATGGGACTTGTGATATTACGGAATGTTTTCCTGCTTTTTATAGCAATTATCACAATTGTAATTTAAAAACACCCACAAATACATAAATGAAAAATTTTATGAAATTACCATAGAATTTACTGTTTGTTTTTCTTATTGTGTAGGTTTGTTTCTACTGTTTTCCTTGTGAACAAAAACCCAATTTTTCTAATTACATGGTGTTAGTGAATATACCTCCACATATCCGACATATTACATCAGAAGTTATTATAGTGGACACTTCGTATTTGAAATAGACGCCACAATAAGCAAGGCAATATTTTCCCTTTTATAGAAAAACCACATACTCTTCACCAGATTATTTTTTTCTCGAAAGTTTTATTCTGCATAGTTTCGTATCTTAAACGTAGATGAAAAACAGAAAACAAAATCCTTGCTTACTGTACGTTCTTCATGACCGAGATGATTTCCTCTACAAAAGGAGGGTGAATGAAGATGCCGATTCGATCCTCCATCGGACAACACATTTCCTTTATTATGATTATTTGAATGCCCAGGACGAATACACGCGTTTTAATAATTCTATTTCAAATACGAAATGTCCATTATAATCTCGTTTGAAGTTTGCATATGTATGTGTATATTTACCACTAATATTATCTATCTATCTATCTATCTATCTATCTATATGTGTGTGTGTGTGTGTGTGTGTGTGTGTGTGTTTGTAAATATTCTCAGATGGAATGCATCTGTAGAAGTATAGAGAACCACAGGTTTACGCGTTGTTAAATTAGGAACACGTGTGTAACACCTGATAGAATATTAAATGGTCCACTACAAAAATATAGCGGACGCAGTGATTGATTCCACCATAAAGAAGTGTAAGAAAACCAACAAGACCGATATATATATATATATATATATATATATATATATATATATATATATATATATATCAACCAATATACGTATTAAACAACAAAATTTACAATGGACATAGACATTAACATTTGTGTTTGTGTGTGAACGTAAAGAGTTTGTATTTTGATGAATGTTCATACAGTACGTGTATGTGTCGATAAAGTTCATGGCGTCTCCCACAAATGGGAAGACGCAATCTTCTGCGAGCTTACATTGTAGATGTGTTCGCTGAAATGAAGAAATGAAAAAACGAGGCAATGGACCTCGCGCCAAGGTCAGAACTTAGGAGAGCGTCCCCTAAAAAACAATTTGACAAAACTGAGGAGTGAATTAAAATTCCCCAAAAAGTGAAAAACGCGGTTTTTTTTCTGTCTGCTACTTCCCAAGTAAAAGAGAACGAGAAAAGCCTCGTCTGCCTTATTCTTTGTTGGGCAGAGAATCCGACCACTAATATTGGAGACAAATCTCAATTAATTCCCCAAAAAGAGATCATTTTGAAAATGAAGAATGAAAAAAAGTTGAGAGAACGAGGCAAGAAAATCGTACCGATGATTAAAAAGGAGAGCGTCTCCTGTTGAAATTACTATCATGAAGGAGGAGTTAACTCTGCGGTTCAAAAAAAAAAAAAAAGAATTAAAGAAGTACACTAATTGACAAGGAGTTCTAATGTTCAAAATCATTCAAAACAAATGTTCTGCATTTGACAGAAAAATTCTTCTAAAAATATATAATAGAAAAATTAAGGGTATATTTTGTTTATACAGGTGTGGTAACATCACCTAATAGTAAATATCAAGTGCCTATATAGTCCCTTTTGCAACGTCTACCATTAAAAGGACGAAACACCCTTATTACTACCGGTAGTCATGCTACAATCTTTAACAGTACAAAAAACTCACCTGGTTATCTTCCCGTGCATGGCACCTCTTGATTCTTTTAGAAAATGGATCTTCAAGTTTGGATTGCATTGAGACGAAAAGAAGAACAAAGTTCAATTAAATCTGTGTTCCAAACAAGCCCGAATTTGAAACCTATCTTAAAAAAAAAGATGAATTAGATTCAATTAAGAGAAATCCCTAATCATTTTAACAAAAAAGATTATTTTTTGAGCTATGAAACAAACAAGGTCATGTCGATATCTTAGAACAAATACGTGTCGACATATTTCTATTTTTGCGTTTTCTAAACAACTCGTTAAATGAATGAGAGGCTGAGAACATACAACCGAGTTGCATATCGCCATTTAAGAGAGGATTAATCTGTTTCTGTAGGATCACCAGATAAATCCAGTAAATTCTAAGACTTCCAGTTAATCAAAACAATTGGCATATTATCGTAAAAAGGAGTTAACCAAATGTTCTGAGCAAGATAAATTTTTCTCAAATCAATTGACAATAACCTGATAACATACCTAATAATTTGATAAGCCTCTAGTTAAAACAAACGTTGAGCGTAGGTTAGAAAAATGAAAGTCTGGTCTTGATTGGCCATGAAACTTTGTAAATTTAATGGAACGCACAAGATAATGCCCCAGTGACCAATTATTCACAAGTGTAAAAAAAAGTTCAATTATTCTGAAAATAGCATTAGAAATGGAGGAAAATCTGCCATTTCTGGAAATACTGTAATCACAGTTAAGGAAATGTAAATGTTTGTCTTTTATTGCGAGATAAAATTACCATCTAATGCCCAAAAAAAGCAAATAAAAAAACAACAAACCTGATGTAAAAAAAAAGTTTTATTCAACAAACAGTATTAAAAATGGTGGAAGGATCAAACAATCTTGAATTTGGGTCCCGTGTAAACCCTAAGTTCTTTTCGATTACTGCGCGGAACTTTTACATTTAAAATGGAACCCTCAAAAAATTTTCCTCAAACAATTTTGAAAAGTTTATTCCCTGGCAGTCTTGGCTAATTATTTAAAATAAATGGGAAAATCTACCGTTTAGGAGATATTAATCCTTTGTGTCACGTTTACATTCTGAACTCGATTACAAATTGCCATTGCCTTTTACTGGAACGCACAATTTAGAGTCAAAGGACCAATTAAAAAAACATTCCTGGTTGTAAAATAGCCTAATTATTTCAAAACTAGGTTTAAAAATGGAGGATGAATCTATTGTTGAGGAGATATTGACAATTTGGCTTACAATGTACACTCAAAACCTCGATTACAGAACGAAAATTTAGACAATTATTGGAAAGCATAGATAATGCTACAGTGAACAATGAAAAAGCGTTAATCCTGATTATTGCCAACTTTATGAATTATCGGACCGGTCCATCAATCATGTGGTGCATGGCTTTGCGATGTACTAAATAAAACTATATATATTTTACCGGGCTGTGGAACGCAAAAATACCAGGCCTAAGACAAAAGGACATCGACTATGTGGTAAAGAATGTCAAACATGTGCTACTGTACAGTGAACAGGTCTTGCGTGGACCATATTCTACCGGTCCGAAGTTTTGAGTATGGGAATGTTGGCCATGATTGACTGAGCCCCTGGGCCATATTCTTCCTGACATGTCTTCAAGAATGACTGGACTGCGATCTTATGACATTAGGGTGAATGACCTTTGGTAAATAAATGTTGAACATGTGCTAACAGAAAATGGATATGTTTTTACTGGGCTTTTAAAAACAGGTTACAGTTTTAACATACCTTTGGATTTTCTTTTTTATTCAAAAAAAAATAAGACACGAGGTATAAACAAAAAACTAAAATTTTTAAAACTTTTCTATGAAAAAAAAAAAATCTCTATATAAATGGCGATGCTACAACTAGAATAATATTATTTGGAAAAAAAATTTCTATTAAGCTACAGAATCTAATTGTAATTGCTTATTTCAAAATAACAATAAATGTTTGCGACTAAAACCAAAATCAGTGATCGACAATATAATTTCAAATTATTCTCGTCACGGCTACAGACCGCCACCATTACTGACTTTATTTACATACGTTTGCCTTGTCATGCACGGAAGCCCTCCTTGTCTTGATTACTTTTCATTGCGCGAAATTTAAATGCGAGCAGTGATAAAAACGATTAAGAAGATCAGTAAAAAGGCCGTTAACTAAGTAAGCCTCCTGCGTATTGCTAATCGAGGCAGATGCATTAAACAATGCCAGTAGTGGCGGCCGGGAAAGACATGAATAAAACCGAACTTATATTATCGATAACTCTAAAAGGTTTTCTTCCACAAATTTTATTTTATTTTCTGAAAATAAAAATCTAAATTATCAAATCAATATAAATTTTTATTACACTTGGTTTCTGGGGAAGCAATCTGCAATTTTACTTATTAATTTATGACAGTATATAGATATTATTATTTCATTTCTAACTTGATATTTTCAAGTTGGCCACATTAATTTAGTGTCCTCATTTCCAAGTCCCTAAATAAATTGCTACAGGCATTGATTCAATAAATGCTAATGAGATGATTAATGTGAATTTCTTTTGAGTCCAAATTGTTTCTCATAAAGTCTACTAAATACAATACTTTGTTATGCAAACATTATAACAAACTGATCATCCAATTCTGATGAATCGAGCGCGCAGAAGAATCATTTGGAAATAGGACAAGAACGCTGCAGATCCGTTAAAAAAACGACTGAAACAAAGGAAGGCAATATTTATGCTCAGAATGTTATCAGAAATAGAAATAGAAATGCAGAAGGACTTGTATCTGAGTGTTCATAAATTACGCAAAAAAGGCGTCCGATATAGTACACCGTAAAGATTTGTTGGAACTGGATCAGCTACGTTGATATATTTGGGAAAGATCTTGGGATAATCAAGAACTTATACTGGCAGCAAATTGGAAAATGATTCATGGATAAAAAATGAGTTCAGGAGATATAAAAAATAGGATTCTCATCGGATTTATTCAACCTATACAGCGAGTTGATTCTGAGAGAAATAGAAGTCCTAACATGATTCATTATTAACGGCCACAATATTAACAACATAACGTATGCAGATGACACATTGTTGATGACAAAGAAAGAAAAGCTACAAAAACTCCTACAGAAGGAAATCGAAAAGAAAGGATTAAAACATCAACCGCAAGATGACAGAATGCATGTTTGTTTGCAAAAGAAGAGCTGAGTCTTATTAAAAATCGAGGATACGAAAATGAGTGCATTGCAAATCAGGGTTACCAAACAAACAATGTTTCAAAAATTGATTGGAAGCTTTATCAGAAAAAAGAAAGATAGCACAGAGTCAAATAGAATTCCACTAGGTACAAAAATCCACATTCTTGTCTCGATCTCCAATACGCCACACACCGTCACGAATGAAAAACTGAACTCCTCTTTCATGAAGCATACCATGTTTTATACACCTGGTTCAGACAACAGTCGACGAATGAGTGCCCAGAACCAGCCAATAGAAATGGCTACAAGCGACACCGCCACCTCTATCAGCACGAAGTATTATTCACCGTCCGTACGAAGCTCGTCTATTCGCCATCTCCAGGACAGGAATTACAAAACATACACGTGACTCTGGCCTTTTGGGTTGCCGAGGTAAGTCACTGCTACAAACAAAAGTGCGGATATTTAAATATCTGGGAAATGTTTTAACAAAGGACGGAAAGTGCGACACTGAAATCCGGAGGCGTATTGAAGGAAGCATTTCAAAGACTAAAGAAGAGGACTAAAGCTCATAGGACATTTTTTTGTTTCTAGAAAGAACTAAAAAGTGTATTAAACTGCTATGTGATATTTGTCCTTCTGAGACAATGAGTGCTGGATGATCTTTTTCAAAATGAAGAGAAGACATAAAGGGTTACGTGGAATGGGTTTAGGAGAAATGTTGAAAGACAAATTTTATTAAGAGCTGCAAGGGACAGGAAGTTGTGGAGAGCCATGATCGTCTACATTTCTGAGGGGACATGGCATAAAACAAGGAAGAAGAAAAAGGGTGTTTATAACCTAAAATTATTTTTAAAAATGTCTCTTAATTTATGTTTTGAAAAAAGGTCAAATTTTAAAAACACTCTTGAGTTTGTAGTCAAACTCTTTGAATTTATAATAAATTTGTATTTATTTGAAAAAAAGAGAAAAAACTAAGTGTAAGGTGTCTAATTGCGAAGATTTTTTGAGTTTTCTCCTTAAATTTAACTGTCAATTCCTTTAATGTCGTGTTTATGTTTGTTTTATTATAAAGTTTCTATTCCTTAATAATCGAAAAATATTGCGTATCATTTGAATCTAATGATTCGAATAAAATAATCTTCATTTCCTATCTGATATTTTTGATTGTTTTATTTAATATTTTCATACAAAATTTATATTTTTTGTAATGATTCAAGCTTAACTCAACAGTCTATAATTCTTTCATTTAAACATCCTGGATCTCGAGATATTTTCCAGATGAACATTCTATAAATTAAAATATAATTATTTTTTTTATTCTATACTAGAAACTCTGTGCTTACCAACAGGATATATATATATATATACATACATACACACACACATATATATATATATATATATATATATATATATATATATATATATATATATGTGTGTGTGTGTGTGTGTGTGTGCATGTGTGTGTGTGTGGTGTCCACTAAAATATCAAATACAATATTTATAAACCAATCACACTCAAAGAAAATACCTACAAAAAAACACAAATAAAATCATAGAATACAAATAAAAAAAAATTGTCGTATTAGTTATCATTATTTTGAGTTCGTATGCCGCCCAAATATCGTGCGGACGTAGCTAGTAGACATACAAAACCGAAAAGGGTCAATTTCCAATAAATAAATAATTTTATTCTGCTGGAGACGATTTTGATTACGAAAAAGTTTATAAGAACAAAAAGAAATCCGTTTCCAAACAAGGATACACAAAGCTGGCAACAAAATTTCTTTAAATTAAGAAATTTTCGGTGTGATAACATAAAACTACCGTTGAATGACGTGACCTTCATTGTAGCTCAATTAGGCGACTGCGTTTTACAATAAATTTTTTTTTTATTGGGTTTTCATGCAAAAATTAAGAATTAAAATTACAAATTTAAATTAATTAATTTTTAAATATTGAATTCAACTTTTTAAACATATCTCTGGGACAAATATTATTTTTATGTGATTTTAAATTTGTTTATCATTTTCTGTTTAAAATGGCGGATCGATGGTGACGATTGAACTAGTGAATATTTTTAAAAGGTCTACAAACTTTTATTTACATACGAAAAACTTAGTTCTTTTTTTTTTCAATGGATTAGCTTTTTAGATTCTTACCTTTCAAATGAAACCTAAATTTAATTTCAATGAAAACATTCAAATTATTTTAAAAATGCATGTTTTTTATTTATTTATCTCAAATAATGGCGAACGAATATTTCATATTTCTTGACCATTTTAAAATAAATTATAATCTTATTGAAAATCTTAAACAAATCTAAATATGCATTTTTTAATATTTGAGATTCTTTAAATTTAAACGACAGCATTTTCGATTTATCTTTCAAATTTGTTTGAAATTGTTGACATGATATTTAAAATATTGAGTAAATTCAGATCTTTTTTAAGCGCTCAGTTTGCAATAAAAAATTCCTGAATACTTACATTCAGGCATAAATGGAAAAGATTCGAAAATAAGTTGATAAATTATGCTAAAATCTCCGTTTTGGAGTTATTGACGTAACATTTCGAACTCATTTAAAATCATGGTTTTGTTTGCATTCATTTGCTGCAAAAGCAATCGCGGAAGAAAATGTGTTCATATTTTTTTTTACTGATTTTACTTGTCTCAAAACTGCGCAAGAGAACTATTTATTTACACGCACAAATCGTGTTAAGAATAAAAATATTTTTTGTCTATCCCGCAGACAAATGTATGGAAACAACGCCAATAATGGTTGCCGCGACATATTTGTCACATTTCCGAACTTTACATACCGATAACTCTTAAACGGTTTAATTTTATCAAAAAATGATTATTTTCGAATGAAATGTGTATTTATATCTAAATATAATATTCGGAAAATCTTTTTATTGTCAAACTAAACAAATTGATCCTCATCTGCAAATTGCCTCAAATGACTTCTGAATTAGTAATTATCCATGTGACTATATATATAATTATTAATTATGTCTATAAACATTTTAGTAAAATAAGTTTCATCGAAATTATTATAAAAAGTAGCCTTAGTAATATATAAATATATATATATATATATATATATATATATATAAATATATATATATCCCTTTGTATTTGCTTTTGCATTCTAAAGAGGTAATGCATATAGACACGATGAATTAATTAAATATAATTATCAAATCCTTTTACTAATTACTATCTGTGTTTATCATCGCTTGAACCGGCTTCTAATGCTGAAGTTGGTAAGACCCCGAAAGTAGTCGTGGCTCCAATCCTATGGTTACAGAGATCTCGTGGCACAGTCCTATGGTTTTAGAGAACTCAGTTGAGTTCCGCCACGGAATATGCGGCGCTTAGTTGAGTCTGATTTGGAATCTCTTCGTCACCGAGGCCCATTTGGAACAGTTGGTATGATGTTCTGAATAAACCTAACTGTCAGGGTTTAAATTCTCGGTAACAATGCGCACTGCTGATATTCATCCCAAATATAGGACGAAACGGCCGTCAAGTGGAGTAATTTTTAAAATGAAACAATTTTCATCTAATATATATATATATATATATATATCATTTTTAACAATCCATTACCCCACCATGCCTCCTAATTGCAGCATGTATAGCCGAAATCGCTCGGATAAAAAAAACATTTGGACAGTTTTTTATATAATTTATCATCAGAAAAGAAAAAATATTAGATTGCAGAAAATTGTATAAATAACTAAATAAAAGCTCAAAATGAAGAAACTGAAAAAAAATCGTTTTCAATGAAAAATGTGCATATATATATATATATATAAATATATATATAAATATATATATAATATATATATATATATATATATATATATATATGTGTGTGTGTGTGTGTGTATGTATGTAGATTTTTTAGTAATCATTTCATTTTTCATTCAAATATTAAATAAGAATATAAATTCGAATTTCAATTGTTTTTAATCGATTTTTCAATTCTTCTTATAATTTTACTATTTTATTTACTTTCCATTAAACTTGAATTCAAAGGAATTCAGACCGAAAATATCTATTTATTATTGGAAAGAAATTTGACTTAACCAAATGAATTGAAATGCAAATCTTCAAATGTTTTAATAATTTATTGAATTTTTCTTTCGAAATATAAAACAAATCGATTCCAACAAATAAAATGAACAAAGAAAATAGTTTAGTAAATAAACATTTATATAAATTTTTGAAATTTTTTAAAACAGATGAAACTTGCAAAATATTTGATATCTTTTAATTCCATCTGATTTATTTATTTTTTTTTCTAAAAAAAATAAAAACTTTCTTCTCTTCATATTTTTCATCCCTTGTTATATAAAACATACCTGTCCGGGTTTGGAGATTTTTCAAAAAAATAAAAGCTTTAAAGATTTTTTTTTCAAAATAAAAAAATCATTCACTTTGCAGGAAACAACACGATGAAATAAAAGATTTATTTTTGTCTCTCAAATTGAAAAACTAATTTTATTCTTTTGTTCTTGTTCTTCCTAATCAAATCAAATTTAAGTCATGAATTTTTATCGATTTCCCTTATAATCAAAATTTATTTTTTTCATCAATACAAAGAAAATTCCTGCTTTTATTTTATTTTCTTTTTTAGTTTTTTTTTTTTTTTTTCCCATTTAAACCCTTTTTTTTTACCTTAATTTTTCTCTCTCCCCGAATTTAAAAAAAATTCTGATTCGGATTCTGTGATAAAATTCGTCGTTTTTTAATATTTCAGATAAAATCGTCTTTCCAAGATATCAGAATGATTGAAGATAACGCTTCTTTCCATTTAATTGTCAAATTTTTTTTCTTTGCTTTCTTCCTTTCTTTTTTATTTCCTTGTAATATTTCTTTGTCTTTTTCACTTCTTGGCACTTAATTAAATAAACGATTCCATTTTGGTTACAAAATACTTCCCATTTTTTTTTTTTTTGCCATGTGGAATTAATTTTTCTTCATTAAAATTCATTGGATTTTCATCAAGTGTTACATTTTTCAGAATCGACAATTTTCATTTTATTTTTTGATTTATAAAGTTGATGGTCTTGTTCATAATAATGATATAGTGTAAAATCGATCCCTGACTTTGGAAGAATTATTACTCATTTTTATTATTTAAAAATTATGTTTGAAAAATTATGCTTTCATCAGAAATTTGCATATTTATTTTTTTTTTGGTTGAATTGGGGATGTTTCACAACTGAGAAATAAATATTTATCTTAAATAAAGAATAAACGAATGCTGACTTATTTGTCTTTTTTTTTTTTAACGAAAACATGGTAATAAAATTATTTGTCAGAGATCGATTTTAATGTCACTTTATTAATAAGCGTGTGAGACATCATTTTTCTGACAATCGTCGTCGTTTAAAAAATGGATTTAATAAAAGCTAATCTTTACAAAAATCTTTTGTTCAGAAAACCTGAAATATATTCCACAAAAAAAAAAAAAATTAATGTTTTCAGAACTGATTATTTAAGATGGGTACCTCCAATAATTGCTAAAAAAAAAAAAACAAAAAAACAGTATTTTTAAGATGATAACAGGCCCCAAACTTGATAAAAACAAAGTTTTAACGTCAAAATATTTGTTATTAATAAGAATTAAAACAAATTATTTTTTAGTTATTTAAAAAAAAAACCTTCTTTCTAATACGTTCTAAATTTGTTTCAAAAAATATTCATTTTTTTTTTTTTTTGGTAATTTATGTTCTTTTTTCAACTTTGGGACTACTTGTGGTAATGGCCATTTTAGTATAGCAAAAAAATTGGACAGGAGACCCATTAATTTGGAAATTCTTACAAAAAACAAACATAATTGTTAGATTTTAATGAAATGCTTTCAGGATTTATTCAAAAAAATGAATGAATTTATTTTGAAAAATTTTTATATATATTTTCAAATGTTCAAAAATCTTTAAAAAAAAAAAAATTTTTTTAACCAATGCCAATAATTTTAATTTTATGAAATTTTCTGAATAATTTTAAACAGTTCTCATAAATTGTTTTATATTACATATAAGTAGGACTCCTTGGACCTAAATTAAATCATGATCAATTTTTTTTTTTTTTTTTTATAATTACTCACAAATTTTTTTGAAAAAAATTCAAATAATAAAATAAAAACTGCAATAAAATTCCTAAATATCGAATTAAATAGATTTTTGCATTTTTATAAATAATATACATTTAGGACATTATTATCTGAAGAAAAAAATTTCAATGAAAATAAAAATTTTAAAAGAATTGTTTGCATTTTCTTTTTCAATTTATTCATTTTTTTTAATTTAAAAAAATGTTTTAAAATTCTCCGAAACATTGTGGTAGGTTAAATTTTTAATTGAAGACTATATTTACTAAGCGAAAATTAAAAAATGCAATACAAATTATCCTACCAAAATTTATACGATAATTAATAATTTTTTTTGCATCTGTTTTTATAAGTTTGGTGTATCCTAAGTGATATTATGATCAAAAGGTCATGTGATTTCAAGGTTTGGTCCCTTAGGGGAAACTCCTTATGTTTTCAAAAATCGAGCAATTCTTTCATTTCGTTTCATTGTCCATTATATTTCAACAGGTTTCTTTTTAAATCTTGAAGGAATGATTTCCAAAGTTTTTTTTTTTTCCTAACTTTCATTAAATATTTTTAATTTTGCTATGTATTCATCTTACTTTTGTGTATACTTTTCATAGTGTCTGTCCTGCATCAAATAATTTGTTTTATTTATTAAATTTTTTACTTAGTTATAAAAAAAATAATTTAATTTTTTTTAATTTTAAGTTTTTTTTTTTTGTCCATTAAATAAAATAACTTTTGTCAATTCATAGCCATCAAACCTGTATACATTAATAATAAAGAATATATAAATTAATACTAAATAACATAAAATTTAAAATTATGGAGTTACCTCAATCATTACATTTTATATTATAATTTTATATTGTAGTGGTGCTGTAAAATATTGTTGGCTAGGGTCACCGTGAATATAATAAAGAAGGAAGACTGTGTTCTTGTAAAACAACACCCCACATGAATAATGTACAACAAACACGAGAGAAAAAAATAATCAAGCTCAATGAACATTAATAATATATTGTATTAACAATGATATACAAATATCAACAATAGTATAAAAAAAGTTGTTCCCCCTTTTTCCGTAATAAAAAATTAAATTTAGCTAATAAATGTTAAGTACAAAATTGACTGTAATTTAACTACAAAAGTTCAATTGAAGTCTTAGCTAAATAAAGAATAGTTCCACAGTGTTTTACCAGTGTAAAAAATGTAATGTTCATGAGTGATATCAATAGGAATCAGTATGATTACTTGGTTGAGAGATAATTAAAAATTAAAATGTCAATATAGCGCCGTGCCTTATTTTCCAAGAATTGAACTGCTACATTTATTTATTGTACATTTGTACAAATGTGGCACAAGGCCAAAAAAGGGGTTGGGGTAAAGGACGGTCATCACGTGTCTTAGATTAAAACTTAGCTAGCCACAACCACTGACCCTATCATACAGAACAATATTCCTTTCACCAAAACAACACATTTATCCATACCTTTCTTACAACATACACCAAAATGCCTCTTTGACTCCATGAAAAAACCTAAATAATCCCCTTATGTACAAAATATTGTCTGTGGGGGGAGGGGCATAAAAAACAACAAACTTTAAAATGATCCCCAATGAATATATACAAAATGACAAAATATATTTACAAGAAACCAAATAAAATTAGTGTTAGTAATAAAACCCCCCACAAACTATTGAATGTGGCAGAAATATCAGTTAACCGGACGAAATCGATGCGGGACTTATGAAAATAAGGCCACACTCATTCATCCCAAGCATTCACACAGGCACACACTCATTCATACACAACAACAATTACGAAAAACACACACACGAAACGAAAGGCGCCCCGCATCTACCAGAGAACTGACATCACTGACCACCTAAAAAACGAGGGAGGGGATGGGGAGTTAAACTAAAGGAAAAGAAAATGGGGACAGAAATAAAAGGGGACCAATGAGCAAATACACCCTAGCTAAGTTTACCAGAATAGAAAAAACTAAAAGAAAAAATACAAAAACCTAATCTAACCTAACTCCGGGATGGGTTGCCTATGTTGAACCCAGGAAAACAATATCCTTAATGCCTAACCGGCATCCAGATGCCACTCAAGGTCAGCCCCTTTTACTCGGCACATTCGCGCAAGATTCACCCACCTTTTGCTGAATTCCGATGAGGTGAGCCGCCGCCTTTCCGTCCTGATCTTGACTTTAAGCTGATGCCTAAAGAACAAGATCAGTTGGGAAGAAGTGAACTTCTCGCCCTCATGGAATCCCTTCTGACGCGTCGTCCAAATCACGACTCTCATAACCCCTAGTAAGCAACAGAACACATAGTGTTCAGCCTTCGTCATCTGCGGCACCACATTGCTACAAACAGAACTGGCTTCCAGGACAAAAAACTTTCCCTGCAGCATGCGAACCATGAGGCCTTCAACAAACTTGCACAACGGCACTACCGCCCTGCACTGAAAGAAGGCGTGACCAATAGTCTCGACTTCCCCACAGACAGCGACGACAGTTTGGATATTTCTCCAAGCCTGCTGAACAAAGTCTCTTGCCGACCCAGAGGGCCCCACGAATCACCAGCCAGGTGAGTGATGCCTCATCGTTATTGAGGCATTTCAACCCCAGGCGCCCAAGGCCATATCGAGCGAGCCTCCTGCTTCGTAAGACCGAGCTCGCCAATCAAATCATCTTGTACGGACCCCTAACTAAAACTTAATATAATGCCTTGCGAGACAACGCCTGGGCGTTGGAGAGACCATCCGAAGCCCGTAAGAGGAGCTTCAAGCACGACGACATTCACGATAAAAGAGCACTCGGCACGTGGTGTACGGCCGGCCTCTTCTTCACACGAGTGCACACTTTTCAGGGACGGAAAATGTTTCTGGACGTCTTCTTTCCAAAAGGCACCCTCCTCATTCGACCCACGACACATTCGGTCTAAAAAGGTAATGCGAAGGATATATTGACGGATCTCAATGCTAGGCATCCCCAGACCGCCCTCAGAGGGATGGAGGCAACAGACCTCGCGAGATGCCATAGGGGCCTTGCCCTTCCACAAGAAAGAGAACAAGGTCCGGACTAATGACATTAGTCGGGCATACGGGAGTGGAAGCACAGAGAGTCGGTAGAGGAGGATCGGATAGATGTGTGAAACACATACTTCCGCCCTTCCCTTCAGGGAAAGTCTCCTCCGAGACCACAAATTAATCGCGATCTCGGCCTTCCCTTGTACCTCCGACCAGTTCATTTCCAACTGGAGATCAGGACCGAACCAGACGCCGAGTATCTTGATCGGCCCATCCGTCCAGAGGAAAGGTCCGGGAAGAGAAACTCCCTTCCACGCACCCAACCGCAAGCCCACAGACTTATCGCGGTTGATCCTGGCCCCTGTTACCATCTCATACCCACTTATTTCTTTGCTGACTTCGTCAATCTCGGCTCTGCTCGACACAAGAGCCGAAACGTCGTCAGCATAGGCAGAATACCTGGCTGAGGTGGTGGCGCCAGGCAGGGTAATTCCGCGCAGGACCGGATTCGCCTTTAACTTGCGAAGGAATGGTTCCAACGCAAGAACGTAAAGCAAGGGCGATAGCGGACAACCTTGACGAATGGAGCGAGACAATACGAAAGGCTCCGACCTTACCCCATTCACTTCCACCAGCGCACCGGGGTCGCATACAAGAGTCGGATCCAGGAGCGAAAGTCGGCTCCGAAACCGGCCGCCGACAGGACAGCCTCCAGAAACCGATGGTCAACCCTATCGAAGGCCTTGGACTGATCTAAATTGATCAGCGCGGCTTCACTGTCGACTTGTTCTAAGATCAAGCGTACCATATGAAGGTTATCCTGAATCGTCCTGCCCTTCACAGCACAAGTCTGTTCGGGTCCAATCAGACGAGACAGGACAAGCTGCAAACGGTTGGCTAAGATCTTCGCCAAAATCTTTAAGTCAGTATTTAACATCGTTAAAGGGCGAAAGTTCCCTAACCCATCCCCACCGTTCTCGTCCTTACGCAGCAACCCTGATCACACCCCTGGTGAAGCGTCGAGGTAAAGACCCTGCTTCATCCAGTGGTTGTAAATCAGCTGCAGCAAAGGAACAAAACGGGCGACAGCCTCAAGTACACTTCGTAGGGAAGTCCATCTAGTCCCGGAGACTTATCCAGGCCAACCTGCTTCAGCGCTTCCCAGATTTCCGACTCTGTTATGGGACCCTCGCACCTAGCCGCTTCAGCTGCCTCAAGGCAGGGAAAGTCAGCCAAATAGGCATCGAACTGAGCAGAGCTCAGACCGGGCTCCCTGGTGAAAAGATCCTGAAAGTAAAGCCGAAAGGCCTCGCATATGCCCGCGCTTGTAGTCACGGTCCGCTTATCCGGCAATGTGACGCACGCTATATGTCGCTTAGCCGCGTTCCGATTTTCCTCTGCACGCAATTCAGCGGCCATATTCGTCGCCTCAGAAGACATTCTTTTTAGCCTAGCCCTAACTACCAGAGCTTGATCCTTCTTGATAAGCAAGGAGGCCAACTCTGCCTTAGCTAAGACTATGTCCCCACTAACACGGGATTTAACGGCCCGATCGACCTTTTCCTCTAAAAAAGCCGTTTGCGCCGCTAATCTATCTAGATTGAGGCGACGACTAAAATCGGCAGCAAACGTTCTAATCTTAGATTTTAATTTTCCCCACCAGGCGTTACCCACAACCGCTCCCGTCAATTCCCTTTGAATCATTAGTAGCAGCTGGTCCCGGAAATCCTGCTCACCAAAAAAGTGAACAGTTAAATTTCCAGTAACCAGCCATTCTAACCTTAGGCTTATCTAAGTTTACACGGACCTGGACAAGCCTATGATCCGTATAAACTATATAGTGAAACTTGGACACTCTAAGAGCCCTACATCGACTCTCCTAACTAACACTCGGTCCAGGTAGCTCGCAAGTTTGAGCCAGGAGCCGAACTGCCACTAGTTGTCCAAGTCCATGCTACCTCCTGAGGGTGCTCATTCCGGTACTTATCGACAAGATCAAACCTGCTGATAAAGTCCCGAAATGCCTTCACATCAGGATTGTTAGTACCCGCTTTTTTACCTATACGATCTATCTCGGGGTCAAGGACGGCATTCCAATCCCCCACTAAGACTACCCGACGAGAAGTCGTCAAAAACGGCTCGATCTGCCGAAACAAAGCAGGCCGCTCAGTATGACTATTGGGCGCATAAACCCCAATGAGACGTAAAGCCTTATCCTTTATAGTAACATCCAGCACAAAAGCCTGCCCGCCGGATCTGCGAAGACAAGGGTACATGCAGCCATCAAAGACTTGCTCACTAGCCAAGAGACACCCTCGAACGACCATCAAAACATGCTGAATAAAGGGCGAACCCCTTAGACAGTATATCCTCATGGTCATGAGAAGAAAACCGGGTCTCTTGCACACAACAAACATTCACCCCGAGGCGCTGAATGTCACGAGAGAGCCTCGCCCCTGCGAGACTCGGACCTCAGGCCCCGCACATTTAACGTAGCTAACCAGAGAGCCATGAGAAGTCCGATTAGGGTTGTTTACTTACATTAAACATGGACAGGGTAAGGATACCGACCGCCTCTCTCCATAGACCCATGGCCCATCTCAGTCTTGATGGTGCCGTCTTGGGAGATACCGCCGATATCCCAGGGGAAGGTCAGTTTAAGAGCTCTATATAGGGAGGGGTGAACTAAAACTGGGACCCTCCCTGCACAAAATTGCTTTAAATTTTTTAATTGTTCGTTCTGTGTGATTGCAATTGGCAACGCCATTTTGTAAGCACTGATGGCCTCATCGAGCATAGCCCAAATCGGTTTAGCCCCAGGTCCAGTTCTGATGACTGTTATAACCCTTTAGGTCAGCGGGAAGTTTTGAGGCACTTCTATATCTTTGTCCGCGAACTGTCGAATCGAGAGCAAATATTTTAAGTCCTTTATACGGTTGCCGTAGTCCCTGGCCCTTTCGGCCTGGGCAGGGGTAATCGACAAACGTCTTCTCCGGAGTTATAAATAGGCTTCTGTGCCTTCTTCTTTTTATCTTTCATCTCCTGAGAAGGGCTTTCGGTGACGTTTGGAAGCGGGAGGTGGCATGTCCGCTTTTTTAGTAGGGGAATGACTTGGCGTATGTAGAGGAGTGTCGGACGGTTTTTTTTCTTAACAGGGAAGGAGTGGGTGTGTTGAGGGGAGTATAAAAAAGATCGGTGTCTGTAAGGGCTGGGATCTCTACTGAGGGAAGCGATTTGGAAGGAGATATCTGGGGCGAAGGTCGTTTCTTAGGAGAGGGTATAGACCGTGTAGAGGACGTGGAAGGAGAAGGGTCTGGGGATTGAGAGACGCGCTGACTATCTAGTTTCTTTTGAGATCCTTAATTTTTTCCGTCTTTTCAAATCCGGGATCAAATTTCTTTTTGTTTGTCTTGGAAAGACATTTGGGAGGCCAGGGCATCGCCCTTAACGTTGCCAGTGGGAGTGGGGCTGTTAGTGCGTTTTTCGTCCTTGGGGCTTCAGGGGACTGAGGACCCGCTGCCCGGCGCTTCCCTCTGGCCTTACCAGCAACTAGCCATTCCCCCTCCCCTTCTCCGCAACTGCACTAGCAGAGGGCGAAGGCTCTTTGGGGAATGTGGTCTTTTGACCAACCGGAGGAGTTTCCCTACCGGTCCCAGAAGCTGGCATGCCCGTTACAGGCGAGGCGGTAGGTAAAGACTCGGTCAGAGGGGGATTCTGGTCAATGGGAGATTGAACTCCAGAGGCCTTCTTCTCTGGGCAGGAAGAGGAAAGGTGACCAGTCTTTCCACACTTCCAGCATACCGGTTTCCGGCCGGTCACAATGACCGGCAATTTCAATTTCCCTACTACCAGGCAGTTGGGGATGGAGAGGAAGGCTTTTTCATCTAAACGGATATCAAAACTCCACCCCCGCTCAGGCTATCGCAAGATGCGGTAGTATTTCTCCGAACTGGGATAGGTAGGCCGCGAGATGTTCCCCGAGAACCTGAGGAGGGACCTCATATATTGAAACGCTGGTCCTTCTTCGGCCTAGGTACTCTGTCCGCAGAATTAGATCTTTGGTAATCAAGTCCTTGCTCGAAGCTGTCTCACAATCTTCCGGCGTGGGTAACAATACGTCCCACAAGAAAAAAGCGTGCTCCTTTCACAACTCTGAGGGGCTTGAGGGACTCCAGATTTTATCACTGTGTCTTTCGTCGAAATTATACAAATTTTGCGTGTTCGCTTGTCCACGACGAAGACTGACACTATTCTTTTTTCAATTTTTCTTAGTTCCTGGGCGTCTTCCAAGAGTCCACCTTCTACGACAAGGTGAGCGTAACTCTTAGCTCGCTCCAAGAATTCTGCGACATTGATAATACAACTTGGGGGGACTTCCAACACGAGGGAAATTCCCGGCCTCTGAATTATTCATTTTTTGGTCAGATTTTGAGGCACTATTGGCCTCCATACAATTTTCATTGCCATTTTGGGCATCCATACTTGTGGATTTTTGGCCTTCCGTAGATTCATGGGGAGAATTTTCATTGACATTTGATGAAGAACATGTTAACGCAGGATACTCCTCCGTGTCGTCTTTGTCAGATGGTTTTTCTTTACAGAAAATAAATGTTTTTCACGGACTTTTTTTTTTAGGTCAGGATGACAAGTTTTTCTTTTTATAAGAAAAGACGAAGTATTTTTTTCTTCTCCATTTTTACAAAGGGAAGGGAGGGAGGGTGAAAAAATGGGAAGGGGAGGTGGTGGTAAAAAAAAAATAAAAATACGCCTATAGGCGGTGTGTGTGCGGGGGGGTAAATAATAAAGATCGCTAGTAGCGAAAAAAGACAAAAAAAAATTCGCCCGAAGGCGAGATAGCAAAAAATAACGGCAAACGATAAATAAAAGGTTTTACAAAGGACAACAATTAAAACAAATGGCAAGACAAAAACGAACTAAAAGTACAAAATTAAGCCTAAAAACTAGAAAACAAATAAATTTAAAATACAAACAACGAAATAAACAATGAAACGGTTGACAAAAGGTAAACAAGAAAAATACGAAACTATCAAAAAATTAGCCGAAGCTAGTTACAAAAACAAAAAATGGCTGACGTTAAGAAAGCGAGTCAAAAAAAGTAAACAAAAGAAAAATAGACACGTTAGACAATACAAAGAAACAATACAAGGATTAGTACAAATTTGGCACGAAAAAAAGCACTACACGAGAAATAAGTTAACAGATAATAAAAGGTAAGAAAGAAAAAACTAGAAATTAGAATTAGACAGAAAACGTAACACAGACGGGTCATCACTTGTCTTAAATAAAACTTAGCTAGCCACAACCACTGACCCTATCATACAGAACAATATTCCTATCACCAAAACAACACATTTATCCGTACCTTTCTTACTACATCCACCAAAATGCCTCTTTGACTCAATGAAAAAACCTAAATTCTCCCCTTATGTACAAATATTGTCGGGGGGGGCATAAAACAACAATTTAAAAATGAACCCCAATGAATATATACAAAATGACAAAAAAAATATTTACAAGAAAACAAACAAAAATAGTGTTAGTAATAAAACCCCCACAAACTTTTGAATGTGGCAGAAATATCAGTTAACCGGACGAAATCGATGCGGGACTTATGTAAATGAAGGACACACTCATTCCTCCCAAGGCACACACTCATTCATACACAACAACAAACACGAAAAACACACACACGAAAACGAAAGGCGCCCCACATCCACCAGAGAACTGACATCACTGACCACCTAAACGAGGGAGGGGATGGGGAGTTAAACTAAAGGAAAAAATGGGGACAGAAATAAAAGGGACCAATGAGCAGAAACACACCCTAGCTAAGTTTACTGAAAAGAAGGAAAACTAAAAAATCAAAAAACCAAACCTAAGCTAACCTAGCTTCGGGATGGGTTGCCTAGGTTTAACCCAGGAAAACAATATCCTAATGCCTAACCGGCATCCAAATGCCACCAAGGTCAGCCCCTTTACTCGGCACATACGCGCAAGATTCACCCACCTTTTGTTGAATTCTGATGAGGTGAGCCGCCGCCTTTCCGTCCTGATCTTGACTTTAAGCTGATGCTTAAAGAACAAGATCAGTTGGGAAGAAGTGAACTTCTCGCCCTCATGGAATCCCTTCTGACGCGTCGTCCAAATCACGACTCTCATAACCCCTAGTAAGCAACAGAACACATAGTGTTCAGCCTTCGTCATCTGCGGCACCACATTGCTACAAACAGAACTGGCTTCCAGGACAAAAAACTTTCCCTGCAGCATGCGAACCATGAGGCCTTCAACAAACTTGCACAACGGCACTACCGCCCTTGCACTGAAAGAAGGCGTGACCAATGGTCTCGACTTCCCCGTACAGCGACGACAGTTTGGATATTTCTCCAAGCCTGCTGAACAAAGTCTTTTGCCGACCCAGAGGGCTTCACGAATCACCAGCCAGGTGAGTGATGCCTCATCGTTATTGAGGCATTTCAACCCGGGCGCCCAAGGCCATATCGAGCGAGCCTCCTGCTTCGTAAGACCGAGCTCGCCAATTAGATCATCTTGTACGGACCCCCTAACAAAACTTGATACAATGCCTTGCGAGACAACGCCTGGGCGTTGGAGAGGCCATCCGAAACCCGTAAGAGGAGGTTCAGAGCGCGACGACATTCACGATAGAAGGCGCACTCGGCACGTGGTGTACGGCCGGCCTCTTCTTCGCACGAGTGTACACTTCTCAGGGGCGGAAAATGTTTCTGGACGTCTTCTTTCCAAAAGGCACCCTCCTCATTCGACCCACGACACATTCGGTCTAGAAAGGTAATGCGAAGCATATATTGACGAATCTCAATGCGAGGCATACCCAGACCGCCCTCAGAGGGATGGAGGCAACAGACCTCGCGAGATACCATAGGGGCCTTGCCTCTCCACAAGAAAGAGAACAAGGTCCGGACTAATGACATTAGTCGGGCATACGGGAGGGAAGCACAGAGAGTCGGTAGAGGAGGATCGGATAGATGTGTGAAACACATACTTCCGCCCTTCCCTTCAGGGAAAGTCTCCTCCGAGACCACAGATTACCCGCGATCTCGGCCTTCCCTTGTACCTCCGACCAGTTCATTTCAACTGGAGATCAGGACCGAACCAGACGCCGAGTATCTTGATCGGCCCATCCGTCCAGAGGAAAGGTCCGGGAAGAGAAACTCCTTCCACGCACCCAACCGCAAGCCCACAGACTTATCGCGGTTGATCTTGGCCCCTGTCACCATCTCATACCCACTGATCTCTTTGCTGACTTCGTCAATCTCGGCTCTGCTCGACACAAGAGCCGAAACGTCGTCAGCATATGCAGAATACCTGGCTGAGGTAAAAATATGGAACGCTTCACGAATTTGCGTGTCATCCTTGCGCAGGACCGGCTAATCCTTTAACTATCGTTCCAATTTTAGTTATGTACTGCAAGAACGTAAAGCAATCTATACTGGCTGTAGATGATAAGGCGATACCATATAAGCGTAGGTGAAAAGAACGGTAAAAAAATGCAACGGGGGACGGACTCAACAAAGACTGAAGTAGGAGCAGTCTAAAAATCTGTTTTGCCAACCGTTTAATGTTCAAACCGGATAAATACTACTTTTTCACTGATTTTTGACCCTATCGATTTTTCTTCACTTATTATTTTAATGCAGTACAATACTGGTAGCAATTTTTTATCAAAAGTTAAAATCATGCCAAACTGTCCAGTCTTATAAATATTGTAGTAATGAGATTAGAACGAGAACGTTGTTGTGTCTTCATTGCTCACTTGGTATTCTAAGACAGGGTTGTACAGTGTTTTGGGATATTCTTAATAAGTCACTATAAAGGTTTTGAAGATAACAAAAATATTTATACAGGACATGATTGTTGGTGGAAGTTGTTTCATAAATCCCATCCCCAAGGTTAAATTTTATTTTTAATGTAGGCATACACTTTTTTATTCTGCACCATTATGGTTGTAAAACTTAAGTTGTTCCTGTGACACTTATACTTAACATTAGGAAGAAACAGTTGAAATTTCTGGAGAACATAATGAGGAAATATTGCCTGAATATTTTATACTCACAGGACAGTTTCAAGGTAAGCGAGATAGAAGAAAGCAACGTAGAACCTACCTGGTGAGCTTGAGAGAATATATAGCGGAGCAGGGTTTGGAGAGAACTCAAAAGACAAAAAGTTATCACGAGGCAGGAAGGACAGAAAATTATGGAGAACTATGATCGCCCACGTCCTGAAGGGACACGGCACATACAAGAAGAAGACTGGTAATGAATAAAAGAGAAAACGAATTGATAATCACGTCACTGGCAACTGGTGTCTGATACTGTGATTTGTCATAAATCCAAGAATTACATGCATGCATCGTTCCGTTACCGTTTAATGTTTCATTGCTGTAGAAATAACAATTGTTATATTTGCGCCTCAGAATCTTTCATGTGCTGTGGACTATAAGCCTTGATCAGATCGGCGTATAGCACATCTGAAATGCCATCTTTGTAATTTCTTTTACGATAACGAATCAATAATGATGCTTTTAAGCTTTGTTAGCGATCATTTAAAAAAAGGAATTAATATAGAAATTGTATATTAAAATAAAATAAATGTGGCACAAACGTTGTATTGTAAAAATACTTCATTGCTTACACGATATAAAATATGCCGTGCTGATGTAATATGAATCATTAATATATATTATATATATATATATATATATATATATATATATATATATATATTGTATGTGTATGTATGTTCAGCTAATATTAGCATATATATATATATATATATATATATATATATATATATATATATATACTAACTGAAATTTAAAAATATTACTAAGAAACTTTTCCAAGAAAACACGTTTTTCAAGTCCAGTCGATGTTATTATTATATTATTGATGGGTGGTTTCCTTCCTCACCTTTTCTTTGATGTACTGTGGAACGTCAACATCTCCATTACGTCATTATTTTCTCTTCAATTACATATAATATCCAGTTTAGCTGCTACTCAGCTGTTGAAAGTATTCAAGTGATATGGTTGGTATTTTCTTAATGTTTTTATTAAATGAAATATATTTATTAAAGCATACTTTGAATTGTCTTCATTTTGTTATATACTAATAGGGATTATTTATGTATATAAGTATAAAATCTTTTGTCTCGGATCAGATAATCTATGTTTTCTGCAAGGATCAAAATTTTTGCCCGCCGTAATATCTACATAGCATAGCGATGTATTTGAGCGCTTTGTAAAAAAGTGTTATAGGTATATACAATATAGCCTATCGATTATGTTTCATACGATCAATATAGAAGAGGTCAAGGTTTAGACAATCTATGCTCTCTGCCAAAGATCAAAAATGTTTGTTGCTTTTTGTAATATCTACATAGCATCTGGTGGTATTTGAGTGTTCTGTGAAAATTGTTATATATAATATAGCCGCCAACGGTTCAATTCCATCCAAGAAATCAAGGAGAGGAAAAGAATCAGACAGTTAATGTTCTTTGCCAAGGATCAAAATGAGAGAAATGGTGAGGGAAAGAAATGAAAGACATCGAAGCTGTTTGCAATTTTATTATTTCTGTACTATTTAAGCTTTTACAGTGGATTGCCATTTTTTAGTCATTAATGCAATTTATAGATTACTTCTGCATTAGTGCTCTACTTTTTATCTACATTCACGTATATGAAATTCTATATGGATTAATTTTAGCCATCAGGTTTGCCATATCAGTTGCAGAGTGTTGTGACTTCAATTCTCAGTAGCTGTCACATTGTTATGACATGCTAAGCTTAGTAAATTAATGCCGCACAGCTCGTATGTTTAGCAAACATTTCTTGAAAGTCTCATTAAGGTTTACATTTCGTACATTAATAGCAGTTTGCTAGAACTAGTCACTAACCATTTGTCCAAAAATAGACTCTTTTATCTAAACAGGATAAAATTTAAAAAGCAGCGTATATGTAAAAACGACGGGATAGTCATTCAGATGTTATATTACTTTACTATTCTTGATTTTAATGCTTGACTGAGTCATCGGTTTGTGTTTATCTGTCTCTGTCTCTGTATCTATATATATATATATATATATATATATATATATATATATATATATATATATATATATATATTGGCATTCTGTAAATTAGATATACAAATTTTCAAAACTGTCTTATAATTATTTCCACCCTAGAAAACCTAATTTTGTTAGTACCTATTTTTTTTTTGGAAAGTTGTTATAAAATCGAATATTTATACTAATACCCATCGGATCTAGGTACCACAAAAAATTTTCAGAGGAATTTGTGTAGTAATAAGAAATTTATTAAAAATTTACTTATTTCCACCATTGTAGAATGGGTAGGTATCAAAATGTCTTTGTACATTCAGGTCTCCATGTCCTTCGTGATGTTTCTGTTGCAACACGCAGATTTGCTTAGTCTAAAAAAGGCTTTTTTTCTTAGTCTGTCTGTAGCAGATATCCTTGTCCATTGTACTGTTACTATGATATGATGACGTCTAGTTAAGTGAAGTACTAGACCACTTCCAGTTAATGACAATAGAAATTAAAGGCAATTTATTTTTGTTTGGTGCATGTTGATAGACAAAGATTATAGTTTTCATCGGAAGCAGACATCTCTGATAGCGTAGATATCCAGTTTTAAAATAGTAGTCGAATTCAACTGAAATCGCTCCATGAGTGTTTATTCCTATATTCCCACCATATATATATATATATATATATATATATATATATATATATATATATATATATATATATATATATATATATATTGACCTCCTGGTGTAAAGAGAGTTGATCTCACTTTATCTCTCTGCTTTGCAGCTTAATTAAAGTGTTAATTCACGTCGTTAAAGAGTGGACTTACTACCGATTCATTACTGGGTAGAATCATCATCTGTAATGAAATGCCTGTTTTCTATAAAAAACAATGGTTAACTTTCACCGAAAAGAAGAATCTCCAAATCCGTCCAAAAACTAAAAAAATCTATACTCTGTGCTGGTGGGAAATTGAGGATGGCCTCTATAATGAAATGCTGAAGCAAAACGAAAGTGTTAAAGCAAAAGAAGAATAGCAGTAGTAAGTGACCTTCTTTGGTTAATCTTAAATTAATGTAACTCCAAGGCGATTTGCAATATATGTAAAACCATATATTTCCTGAGTCAGAAAATATGGAAATTTTTGCTTAGTCTCCTTAGTCTCCTAATCATGCACCGTCTGACTATCATTTTTTCAGGCCACTGAAACATTTTTAGAGGTAAAACAATTTATTAATCATGAAAACTTTAAAATTGTTATTGTGTTTCTTTGCTTAGAAATCTAACGAATTCTACGACCGAATGATCATTAATTTGCCAAATATATGATATCATGTTAGAAATAATATTACCTTGAGTAAATATATCAATTGGGATCAAAGAAACATTTGTCTCTTTTCCATCTTCAAATGTAACAGAATCTTCTTTTCATTCGAGTAGTTGAATATAATTATATTGTAGATATTTTTCATTTATTCGCGCAGTTAGATTTTTTTTTATTTCTTTCAAAAATTGAATTTGTTCAAATTTAAATATAAAAATAACATAGTTCAAGAAAAAAAGACTATTTCAATTGAGTAAGTGTTATTTCGTAATGCTGCTTCTGTCTAGAAATAAAAGAAAATGACTATTATTCCTTCAAACTTTTGCTTCTGTGACCTGGAAATCGATGTTTTTAAACTGGCTTATTTTCCATTATATTCCAGATTTACTTCTGCGTTGCTGAAGGAGAATTTTCTTGAACATTTTAGAAGTCTCAAGAACTTTCGAGAAGTTTCTAAAAGTTTCAAGAATTTCTAAAACGTTATGGCTATATAGATGGAATTATAAATACTGGGAAAGTTAAAAATTTCAACAGTTCAATTGACTGTCTATAAAGAAAAGTCACTGTTCATAGGTGCATTCACAGATGACATCAAGCACTTTGTAAGCGTCCAGCAAACGCATTATGGTACCATATATATATATATATATATATATATATATATATATATATATATATATATATATATATATATGGTTTATTTATCAAGACAAGAGCGAAAAGTATGTGACATATTTCGGCTTGTCTGTCGGGATCAAGATCTGGGGGGTCTCATTTCACATGCAAACACTACAAAAAATTCTAGAAGCTAAAAAGGAAAGTTTTGCTTGTTTGGAAAGTAGAAATTTTATGTAAAAAGTTTTGGAAATTTTTTAATTTAATTATTTTTTAATTTTATTTTTGCTTTATATATTGGTCAAGGTGATTTGACAAGTTCTTACTATGAAGGAGTGATGCTAAAGTTATGAAATGTTTATATTTTGATTTTTTTGAAATTGATTTATTTTTTTTCTTACAAATTTCACTTACCAGATTCTAACTTTTGCGTCACTCGAATGAGCAAACGGAGAGATACAATAAAATAAAACCGAGGTGTTTTTCAAACACGGGTATCCAAAAATAACGTGAACTAATAAAAATTGTTTGATTAGAAACTTCCTATTCATGGTTATTATTTCTCAAATTGCATTTTTTTCTGACTCATGGTGATATTGGCCCAATGACAATAAATAAAACGAGGAATTTTATGGCAGTTCAATTAAAAATTCCCAGTAGCGAATTAGTTAATTTAAATTTGCTAATTTTTTTTTTTTAAATTAAGATTTTTCGAATAAGTGAATAGACGTAATAATACAAAAAAAAAAAATAAGTGTCTTTCTCTAAAAAAAAAGTTTGTGAAAAATAGCTTTTAAATAATAATAATAATTCCTAATAAGAATCGATTAATATAGACCCTTTTATACAATATATATATATATAAGCATTCCATTTATATATATATTATGGATTCTATAAATATGAAAATTTTCCTTAAATATGACAATTGAAAGGAATAAAGATTATATATTTCTCAAATGGTTTGTTACTGCTGCCAAAACCAAATATTTAAATTTTTTACCTAAATTTATCTACAAAAAGAAAAATAAATTATAAGATCATATGAGAAATACTAAAAAACTTAGCACCTTGTATCACTATTAAACATTTTCATGAAAGAAGGATCTTTTCTCAAATACTTTCATATATATATATTATATATGAATATATATATATATATATTTATATAATTATAATTCAAAAATATTATATCATCTTTATCATATATATATGTATATATATTATATATATGAGCTCCACCCTAACAATTCTTTTATCAACGTACTTTGTAGTAAAGAAATAAATATATATATTATATTATATGTATATCCTATACATATATATATATAGTCCTAGCCAAATATTACCTAGATTTTTGTTATTTTCAATTCTTAACTGTTGTGAAGATTTTTTAATTCTTTACGTTTGAACTATTAGATTTAATGGAAAATTTATGAATAACTTCTTGTGTTTAGTGGAACTCCTTGGTGAAATGATTTTAATGATTTGAATTTTCAATCCTATAAATGGAAATAAAAACAGAACTACTCTCCTCCTAATTTTGAAAAAATGGGTAAAGTTATTAATTTAACTCACAATTTTGTTAAAAGTGGTTTTGTCAAAAAAATGCCTTCAATTTTTTATAATATATAATATCCATCCATATAAATTCACACACACACACACACATATATATATATATATATATATATATATATATATAATTATAATAAATTTTATGTATGTGTATTTGGGAATAGAAATGCATGAGTGTTTATTCATTTAGCAAATTGCAAACCAATTCAATGAAATTGTTTTTGAATATTTTGATTGTGCAAATGGAATTTTTAAAAAAATTACTGTGCAAATTATTTATAAAAATGAAAAATATGTTCGTTTACGCGAAAACGTGAAATGATGTCGAATTTTCTAAATATTTATTAACACAATCAAATTATAGTGGTTATTTACTTATAAGTACTTACTTTCTATATGACCCAATATATATATATATATATTATATATATATATATATAAAATATATATAAATGAGAAAAGAGTAAAGAGAAATGAAAAAACACAGATAGTAAAAAACTATGTTAACATTTGATGTATCTTGTCGAAAATACATAAAATTCAAATTACGGAAGTCTCACTGTAGCATCATAAAACAAATTTTTCCAATTTCATTTGTAAAAATTGGTATGCTTATCAATATTTGCATAATTAAATTCTGCTTTCAAATTATAATAATATTGAGTCGTTTTATTTTGCTTTTCATTCAAAATACGAACCATTGCTGGAGTTGTTCACATAAAAATTTTTTCTAACTCTAATCAATTCTAATGGAAAACCGAATACAAATTTAAGTTTTTCCTCCTTAAAATTTAATAATATATTTGAATTAATCAAAACCACGGGTGAAAATGGTTTCTATCATTAAATAAATACTTTTTTTTTTTAGCAATAAAAAAGTAAAAACCACCTGTATGGGTCATTTCTATCCTCTGCTACTCTCCTACATGATCCTAATGGAAAATAATTTTTCTCAATGATTTTAGAAGAATTTTCAATGACAAAATGCAAATATAAATGAACTAATTCTAAACTAACATGGAAAATGGTGATAATAATGACTAAACCCCACTTTGCCAAACCAATCAAATTCTAACAAAAAACACCCGTCATTGGTCATTTTCTATCCCTCTACTCTCACTACATCAGTCCTAATGTAAAATAATTTTCACCAATGATTTTTAGAAATTTTCCTAATACAAAATGCAAATAAAAATGAACTAATTCTATAACTAACATGAAAAATGGAGCAAATAATTAACTAAGCCCCCCCTTTTAGTGACCAATCAAATTTGATCAAAAAAAATGCATTCGTATGTCATTTTCTATTCCTGCTACTCTCCCTCCATAAGTCCTAATGCAAAATAATTTTCACCAATGATTTTTAGAAGAATTTTCCTAGACAAAATGCAAATAAAATAGGTGAATTCTATAACTTCAACATGAAAATGGAGAATAATAATGACTAATCCCCCACTTTGTGACCAATCAAATTCGATCAAAGAACATGCATTCATATGGAGCATTTCTATTCCTGCTACTCTCACTACATATGTCCTAATGGAAATAATTTTCACCAATGATTTTAGAAGAATTTTCGAATATAAAATGCAAATATAAATGAATTAATTCTAAATCTAACATGGAAAATGGTGAGAATAATAGACTAAACCCCCACTTTGTGACCAATAAAATTCGATCAAAGAAAATCCGTGTATAGACACTTCTATTCCCTACTACTCTCACTACATAAGTCCTAATGGAAAATAATTTTCACCAATGATTTTAGAAAATTTTCAATAAAAAAATGTCAATAAAATGAATTAATTCTAAATCTAACATGAAAAATGGTGAGAATAATTAACTAAACCCCACTTTGCGACCAGTCAAATTCGATCAAGAAAATCCACTCATATGGAGCATTTTCTAATATTCCTACTCGCTACATAAGTCCTAATGGAAAATAATTTTCACCAATGATTTTAGAAAAATTTTCGAATAAAAATGTCAATATAAATGAATTAATTCTAAATCTAACATGGAAAATGGTGAGAATAATGAATAATCCCCCACTTTGTGACCAATCAAATTCTATCAAAGACATGCATTCATATGGAGCATTTCTATTCCCTTTGCTCTCTCACTACATAAGTCCTAATGGAAAATAATTTTTACCAATGATTTTAAAAAGATTTTGAATTCAAAATGCAAATATAAAATGAATTAATCTAAATCAACATGGAAAATGGTGAGAATAATGAACTAATCCCCCACTTTGGGACCAATAAAATTCTATCAAAAGAATATGCATTCGTGTAGAGTAATTTTTTTCCTGCTACTCTCTCACTACACAAGTCCTAATGGAAAATAATTTTTACCAATGATTTTAGAAGAATTTCCAATACAAAATGCAAATATAAATGAATTAATTCTAAATCTAACATGGAAAATGGTGAGAATAATGAACTAAACCCCCACTTTGTGACCAATAAAATTCGATCAAAGAACATGCATTCATGTAGAGTAATCTATTCCCTGCTACTCTCTACATATGTCCCTAATGGAAAATAATTTTCACCAATGATTTTAGAAGAATTTTTTCGAATACAAAAATGCAAATATAAATGAATTAATTCTAAATCTAACATGGAAAATGGTTGAGAATAATGAACTAAGCCCCCCCACTTTATGACCAATCAAATTTGATCAAAAGAACATGCATTCGTATGGGTAATTCTATTCCTGCTACTCACTACATAAGTCCTAATGGAAAATAATTTTCTGTGATTTTAGAAGAATTTTCGAATACAAAAATGCAAATATAAATGAATTAATTCTAAATCTAACATGGAAAATGGTGAGAATAATGAACTAATCCCCCACTTTGAACCAATCCGATTCGATCAAAAGAACATGCATTCGTTATGGAGTAATTCTATTCCTGCTACTCTCACTACATAAATGCTAATGGAAAATAATTTTCACCAATGATTTTGAAGAATTTTCGAATAAATACAATATAAATGATTAATTCTAAATCTAACATAAATGAGAATAATGAACTAAACACTTTGTGACAATCGATTCGATCAAAACATGCATTCGTATAGATAATTTCATTCCCCTACTCACTACATAAGTCCTAATGGAAAATAATTTTCACCAATGATTTTAGAAGAATTTTCGAATACAAAATGCAAATATAAATGAATTAAATCTAAATCATGGAAAATGTGGAGAATAATTAACTAAATCACTTTGTGACCAGTCAAATTCGATCAAAGAAAATCCACCTGTATGGAGCAATTTATTCCCCTGCTACTCACTACATAAGTCCTAATGGAAAATAATTTCACCAATGATTTTAGAAAATTTCGAATAAAAATGCAAATAGAAATGAATTAATTAAAAATCTAAATATGAAAAAATGGTGAGAATAATGAACTAAACCCCCACTTTTAGACCAATCAAATTCGATCAAAGAAAAATGCATTCGTATGGAGCAATTCCTCCTTCCCCGCTACTACTTAATATGTCCTAATGGAAAATAATTTTCACCAATGATTTTAGAAGAATTTTTGAATACAAAATGCAAATATAAATGAATAATTCTAAAATCTAACATGGAAAAAATGGTGAGAATAATGAATAAACCCCCACTTTGTGACAATCAAATTTGATCAAAGAACATGTATTCGTATGGAGTAATTTTTTCCCTCATACCTCACTACATAAGTCCTAATGGAAAATAATTTTCACCAATGATTTAGAAGAATTTTAGAATATAAAATGCAAAATAAATGAAAATAAATCTAACATGAAAATGGTGAGAATAATTAAATCCCACTTTGTGAAAAAATGGATCAGAACATGCAATGAACTAAATCCCCATTCCCTGCTACTGTGTCCAAAAATAATTTTCAAATGATTTTAGAAGAATCAAAGAATAATAGAATGAATTAATTCGTACGAAAAATGGTGAGAATAATGAACTAATCCCTATTCCCTGATCAAAGAAAATCCACCTTTCACTACATAAGTCCTAATGGGAAAATAATTTTTTACCAATGATTTTAGAAGAATTTTGAATACAAAATGCAAATATAAATGAATTAATTTAAATAAAAAAATTTAAAAAGAAAAAATTTTAAAAAATAATTTTTTAAAAAAAAAAAAAAGGGGATTTTTCCCCTGCTACCTAAATTTAAAATAAGGGAAAATAATTTCCCAATATTTTAGAAAATTTTGTAAAAAATAAAAATTAAATGTTAATTTAAAAAACAGGAAAATTAAAAAAAAAATTTTTTTCCAAAAAATTTAAAAAAAAATCCTATAATTTTAAATTTTTATAATAATCCAATGGAAAAAAAAATTTTTCAAAATTTTTTTAGGTTTTTCAAAAAAAAATGCAAATTTTTAACTAAACAAAATTTAAAAGAGTAAAAATTTCCCCCTTTTGAAAAAATTATCAAAGAAATTTTGGGAAAATCACCCCCCCTTTTTAAAAAAAAAAACCCAAATGGAAAAAATTTTTCACCTGATTTTAAAGAATTTTCAAAAAAAAAATAATTTAAATTTTAAATTAAAAATTTAAAAATAAAAAAAAAATTTTGCCAAAAAAAAATTTAAAAAAGAACACCTTGGAAATTTTTTCCCCCTTTCCTATTAACCCAAATAAAATTTTCCCCAATTTTTAAAAATTTTTAAAAAAAAATAAATAAATTAATTTTTAAAGGGAAATTAAAATAAAAAAACCCCATTGAAAATAAATTGAAAAAAAGCCTTGGAAATTTTACCCCTTCAAAAAATCCGGGGGGTAATTTTACCAATTTTTAAAAAATTTTTTCAATCAAATAAAAAAATAAATTAAAAATTTTTCTAATAAAAAAATTTTAGAATTAAAAACCCCCCCCTTTTCCCAATAATTTTTGAAAAAAAAAACCCCCCTTTTTAAAAATTTCTATTTTCCCCAAAAATTTTTAAAAATTTTCCCAATATTTTAAAAATTTTCAAAAAAAATTAAATAATTTTTCAAATTTAAAGGGAAAAGGGGGGAAATTAACAAACCCCAAATTTTTAAATAAATTTCATAAAAAACTATCTGAAAAGTTTTTTTCCCCCTCTATCCCATCTAAGTCCTAAAAATAAAAATATTTTGAAAAATTTTAATTTCAAAAAAATTAATAATTAAAAAAATTAAAGGAAAAGGGGAGAAAATAAAAACCCCCTTTTACCAAAAATATCAAAAGAAAATTTTCTTGGGTTTTTCGCCCCCCCGTCCTAAGGGAAAAAATTTCCCCAAATTTTAGAAGTTTTTATAAAAAAAATAAAAAATTTAAAAATTAAATAAAAAGGGGAAAAAAACTAATCCCCTTTTAAACCAAAAAAAAAAACCCTTAAAAAACCCATTTTTTCCCCCCATAAAACCTAGGGAAATAATTTTCACCAATGTTTTTAAAAGAATTTTCAAAAATCAAATAAATGAATTAATTCTAAACTAAAGGAAAATGGGAAATAATAAAAATTTTCCCAAAAAAATCAAAAAAAATTTTTGGTAATTCTTTTCCCTGCTACCCCCCCAAAATTTTAAAAAATTTTCCCAAATTTTTAAAAATTTTAAAAAAAAATAAAATGAATTTTTCAAAAAAAAAAAGGGGGAAATTAAAAAAAATTTTTTATTTTCAAAAAAACCAAAAGTTTTTAAAAAACCCCTTTCTTTCCCCTTAAAAAATTTAAAATTTTTTAAATATTTTAAAATTTTTTTCAATAAAAAAATAAAAAATTTTTAAACAAAGAAAATGGGAAATAATAATCCCCCTTTTTTAAAACAAAAATTTACCAAAGTCACTAAGTTTTTTCCCCCCTAAAAATAATCCAATAAAAAAATTTTTCCCAAAATTTTTAAAAATTTTTGAATAAAATGCAAATAAAATGAATTTTTAAAAACATAAAAATGGGAAAAATTTAAAAAAAACCCAATTTTTGAAAAAAAAATTTCATCAAAAATCACAAAACATTCCCCGTCCCTCCTCATAAGCCCAATGAAAAAATTTTCCCCAAAATTTTTAAGAATTTTCAATCAAAATGCAAATAAAATGTTTTTAAAAACTAAAGGGAAAAGGGAAATTTAAAATAACCCCATTTTTGACCAATAAATTCATCAAAAAATTTTTATGGGTAATTTTTCCCCACCCACTCAAAAGTCCTAAAAAAAAAAAATTTTTCACCAATGTTTTTAGAAGAATTTTTAAAAAATGCAAAAAATGAATTAACAAAAACTAACAGGGAAAATGGGGGAAATAAAACTAACCCCTTTTACCAAAAATTCTCAAAAAAATCATTTATAAAATTCTTTCCCTGCTCTCCCTCATAAGCCCCAATAAAAAAATTTTTCCCAATGATTTTAAAAATTTTAAAAAAAATGCAAAAAAAAATGAAAATTCAAATTAAAAAAAGGGGAAATAAAAAACCCCCTTTTGACCAATAAATTTCATCAAAAAAATCCATTTATGGCATTCTTTCCCCCCATCCCCAAAAATTTTAAAAAAATTTTAAAATTTTAAAATTCAAAAAAAATTAAATAATTTTTCAAAATTAAATGGAAAAGGGAAATTTTTTAACAATCCCCATTTTCCACAAAAATCAAAGAAATCATTCTTAACCCCCTTTCCCCTTAAAATTCCAATAAAATTTTTCCCCAAAAATTTTTTAAAGTTTTAAAAAAACCAAAAAAATTTAATTAAAAATTTTGAAAAAAATTAGAAAAAAAACCCCCCCTTTGAAACCCCATCAAAGAAACCAATTCTATAGTTACCCCCTTTTTCCCACAATTTTTAAAAAAAAAAATTTTTCCCAATTTTTTTTAAAGAATTTTCAAAAAAAAAAATAAAATGTTTAATTTCAAAACAAATTTAAAATTTTAAAATAATGAAAAAACCCCCTTTTTTGGGGAAAAAAAAATTATAAAAAGAACAGTTCTTAAATTCTACCCCCCTTATTCACCAAATTAAAGGAAAATTTTTCAAATTTTTTTTAAAGAATTTTGAACAAAAATGAAATAAAAATAATTTAATTCTAATAATAAAAATAAATAAATTAACCCTTTACCCCATTA